>JAOEHY010037661.1:0-15217 GCA_025447955.1 Psilopsiagon aurifrons | reverse complement strand
CCCTTCTTGAAAATGGGGGTTATATTTCCCTTTTTCCAGTCGTTGGGAACTTCACCTGACTGCCATGATTTTTCAAACCACTATATCAGTTATTTTCATCCCATTGTCCATGGATCCATCAGGGTCCACTGACTTCTAAGCAAGCTGCTAAAGATAAATGAAAACAGCAAAAAAACTGTCAGGAGACTTACATTAACAACACAGTGATCAGGCACTCCTTTGGAAAATGGCCCCTGCTCCAGGTAATTTCTGCAAATGAGTAGAAACCTCAACAGCAGGGAAGAAATGATCAGGTGCAGATCTCTATCGTGTCCCCAAGCTCAGGCTGTTAGGGGTGTATGGGAATCATTCCCATCTGATAGCAATTTAGGCACCATTACAAATGCGTTGTTTCTGTTAAGGTCCTTGAGAATGGATGGCTGCATCACAAAAAACAGCTTTACATTTTGGATTATATGGATTGATGATGATAATCCCAACAGAAGAATAAGAGGAGAATTGTTATGGGAGCTTAGTAAGCCTCAGCTTTGGAACTGATCCATTGGTTGTGAGAAGGGTGGGACAAGTTTGAAGTGGTCTTGAGATTTCTGTGTAATCAGCATTCAACTTAACTTTTTGTCAATGTTTAGTTTTATTTAAAAATGAAGGCTGTGAAAGTTAGTTGCTTTAGAAGGTCTCTAGTGTTTAGAAATGTGCTCCTACCTTTCCTCTTATCTTTGGAAATTCTTGTTTATCCAGCATAAAAAATTCATAGATAGATTCTGCCTGCAAGATCTGTAAGCCTGATCAGTACTTTAAAACCCCTGGAAGCAACAGCTTTGTTTATCTCCAGAAGTGGAAGAATAAGCTGATTTTGCTATTTTTAATCTAGCCGGAAATATGCAAAGAAGAGGGCTTAATTGCAAACAGACCAAACCTTATATAGGAAATGGGTATATCCCTCAGGGGCACCTAAAAAGTGAATGTCTGAAATTAAACTCATATACTCTTCTCCCTTACTCCCTGAAGCACATACTCTTGGAATGAAATGGAAGGCTGGGGGCTAGCATCATATTCCAGTAGTTTCTATCCATTACAGCACTCTGGCTATCTTAATATTCAATTAACAGATGTTTCCCAGCATGTATGAGAGCGAGGTGACTAGTTGTATGTGTTTGCGATGAAACCATTAAAGAGAGCAGAGAGAAATCAGAAAAATGATGGCTCCATTGCTAGGATCTTAATTTGGTTACCAGAGAAAAATGAAGCAGGAGTACTGTGAGTCTGAAATTTCACCCACACTTTTCTCAAGAGAGTGCTACCACACCCAGCCAACAAACAGCGGTGAAGCCTCGCACCGTGAAAGCCATTCCCATCACCTGCCCAGTGATTCTGAAATCTGGGTTGTCTTTTTCTCAGCTTCCAAATGTTGCAGTCTGTAATGGGTATCATATATGGTCCTAAGGTGAACCAGATGCATTTAGCTTAACTAAAGATCTCCCCGTGGAGAAAAGGAATGGCATTTTTTTGTGTAGGCACAGCAGCAGATTCTGACTGCCAGTGCCGTGTTAGTGTTAGCTCTTCCACTGGTTATTGCATGACCAGTAGGCTCTTCAGATACGCGTGTGACCTACTCTGCAGCATGGAGCTTGGATAGAACATTGGCCCGCAAAAGTGTGTTACTGCCCATTCGGAAGCAAGCCCGTCCCAGAGTTCCTCAGACACTACTCTGATGTGTATCTGTCAGTCAGGCGTGTTTTGCTGTATTCCAGCAAATGGCAGTGGCATGGCTGGGCTCCTGCAATTATCCCAGTCTTGCAACTGCAGCACTTGCCCCACTTCATAGCATCATAGAATGCTTTGGGCTGGAAGGGATCTTAAAGATAATTTAGTCCAACCCCCTGCCATTGACCGGGATACCTCACACTAGACCAGGTTTTTCCAAGCCCCATCCAACTTGGCCTTGAACACTGCCAGGGATGTGGCATCCACAGCTTCTCTGGACAATCTGTGCCAATGCCTCACCACCCTCACAGCAAAGAATTTTTTCCTAATGTCTATTCTAAATCTCCCCTATGTCAGCTTAAAGCCATTCCCCCTTGTCCTGTCACTACATGCCCTTGTAAAAAGTGCCTTTATAGGTTTCCTGTAGGCCCCATTTACATATTGGAAGACCTATCGTAAGGTCTCCTCTGAGCCTTCTCTTCTCCAGGCTGAACAAACCCAAATCTCTCAGCTTGCCTCAATAGGGAAAGTGCTCCAGTCCTCTGATCATCTTCATGGCCCTCTTCTGGACTCGCTCAAACAGGTCTGCATCCCTCTTGTGTTAGGAGCCCCTGAGCTTGTTAACTTTCATGCCTAGTCTCTGCAGAGTGCATCAAACAGTTCCTACGTGGTGCCTACTTGCCTGCGGTCCAGAAAACTTGTTGTGCCACATGCTCTCAGTAGCCTCTGCTGCGGTCTCTGGGCCACAGTCTCTTGAATCTGAATCATAGCCTCCACATTCTGTGGCCTCATGGCCGAAACGGTCTGGGTAACATCCTACATGCTGAGTGTCCTGCTGGCAAGAGTGCACACAGGGGACCAAAGAGCTGTAGATTTATTGCTTGTAAACCAAAAAGTATATTAAAAAAAGAAGAGATAAAAATAGATGGGGAGCTTGGGGACCGGAAAGGCAGCCAATGGAGATTAGATGCACTGCTGGTTGACTCATCCAGCTTGTTCTATTGTAGCACAGCTCCAATAACGGCTGTATTATTTCAGCTTTTGTGCAGTGAGCAGACATTTGTTTTGCATCGAAGCTTTTTCACATAAATGTGCTCCATTTTTCATTTCTTCTTGCGTTTCCCAGCATTTCTCCTGGCAGTTACGAATGGGAGAGGTGGTGACTCCAAAAGAATATTAGCCAACTTCTCAGCTGGTATAAATCATCAACACCCCCTGGTATTTACTAGAGCTATGCAGCTTTATACCAGTTGAATCTGCACCAACTGTTCTTTTAAAACATGTCCCACCCTATAAAGAGCTGAGTTTTCTTCAGTGGTGGATTCTGAAATTAATGAGAAGTAGCGGACTGACTGCCTCACAGAGCATGTGCAGCACACATCTTGGCAGGATCCGTTTCCTAAGGTTCTGCTCATCCTGTTGAATCCACTTCAGTTCATTCTGAGGGACTTCTTCATGGCAGCCTGTTGCATCCTGTGCGCTGGACCTGGGCTGTGATCTGCCACCTTGCAGAAGGCCTGCACACGGGCCACCCGCTGCCTGCTAGCTCAGTGTGTCACCGTGCTTCTAGCTCCCTTCTCACTGCAATTTGTTAAAACCCTCCTGGGCCTGCATGTAAGCGGCTATGAGGAATAGTTCCTCATATGAAAATACATGGAATGTGTGTTAGGCTTTGTTAGCTGTTCACAGCTTGCTTTGTGGTTTGGAAGTGCTGCCCTGCCAACTTGGGCTCCATTCAGAGGCAGAGGAGTTTTGTAGAAACAGGTTTAGAAATAACCACAGGGAAGGAGGAGAAGTATTTACCTGAAATAAGACGAGATCAGCTGGATCTACATGTGCAGTGGAGGCCTTGCATTTGTTATAGGATGGTGGTGTTTTGTGGCTCCTACAACGTGAAGGAACGCTTCGGGTTCTGTGCACCTTTTCAGAAAAGACCATTGAAAGGTGATTTCATAAGACAGAACCTGGTGACCAGGTGGGTCACTTCCCACCCATGTTCTTATCAGCCTTTCAGCAAGCCAGCCTCTGCAGTGTTGACAAGTGGTGACTAGTTGCCCATATATTTTTACTGGGATTTTGCTGTGTTTTCAGTTGAGATGTTGATTTGCATGTTGCTTTCATTGGTTTCCCTATACATATTACACAGAGTAAGTACTATGGACTGCATAGCTGTGCTCACCAGAAAAAATGCCTTTCTCTCTTCTATTTTTTTCTTAGCAGCAGGGAAGTGGGAAGGAGAATCTGGCAAAATGTGACTTTGTTTCATCAGAATCTGCTCCCCTATAGTGGAAGCTGCATGATAAGAGGCTTTTTCATGGCCAGCTTCTGAGTAGGGTGTGTAGCTTGCAGCCCACCCCTACCAAAGACATATACATGTCCTTTCAAAAACCACAGTTAAAACCCTGATTTTGATGCCCAGGCAGCTATACAACCAAAAAGAAGGTCTAAGTCAATCTACAGTCAGTTTCCACAAGCACATATGAATAAAGTGACTTTGTAAGTACATGGGTTACCACCACCTATTTTCTACAACACAAAAAATAGCTTTTTTTTTTTTTTTTCACAAACATTTTAAGCTCGTGAATTTCTGATGACAGTCACTTACAGGAATAAATGGTGAGGTAACAGCAGCTTTGTGTAAGATTGAGATAAATTTGGGTCTGAAATAAGTGAAGACCTCTGTAAGAGGTAGAGTTAGGAAATAAGTGTGTGGGAAAATTGGAGTGAGTGAGAAGGCAGCAGGGAAAAGGAAGCCACAGTACAAATTAAAGATTGCAAGTAACAGGGCTGGGTGCCAAGAGCCTCAGAAAAGAAAAGAAAAAAAAAATCCTTGATTAGCTAAACTGTTTGCTTTACTATATAAAAAACTGACCTCCTTGAGGAGCCTGGAGGCCTCGCCTCCTGGGAGTCTGAGTACGTGCGAGCGAGCTGCTGCCCTGCTGATGGCAACACAAATGCTCCAACGCCAGTCTTCTGCCCTGTGAATTTCCAGGTGTAAATGCTTCATCTGGCAGGAGCTCTGCCTGCATCAACCTTAAGATGTTATCCAGCCTGGCGATATATAATTTCCTTCTCCAGACCACTGCAATAATCCCAGTTCTACTAGCTACCTGAGAGCTAGTGTGTTGAAGGGATCCACTGTCTCTCCAAGCAGCTATAATATGTAGGCTAAGCATGACTTTCAAAGGGACAGATGAAGGACAGAGCATGTGACAAGCCCACACCTCCAGCAAAGCTCAGACTCCAGTTCTGGCTGCAGCAGCCAGTGGGGCACCCCAGCTTCCCACAGCCCTCCTAGATGCAGAGCACTGTCTGATGATGTACCTTGCCCTCACTTGTGAGTCCTTGCTCCTCAAGGAATATCCCAATCCTCCTGCCTTGAGGTCACCATGCAGTCACCATACTGAATCATTGCTGCAGAGTGGGAAAGTGAAAGACCTTGGGCGCCTAACACTTGTGTGGGTGTGCTTTTCATGACTGCCGATACTTTTTGAATGTGAGTTGTTCTGTACTACACATGGTGTGAAAGGGGAGCTGTCACAGACAGAGCTGATCTGAGAATACAGACAGGGAGAGTTATATTTGGAAAACTTTTGTGGGCAATTCCCTTCACTTTTACTTGTGAAGCTGTTACTTACTGTCTAAATGTCCATCTTCCTCCACTCTGTAACTACAAAAAGCTGTAAGGAAGGTTAGCTCATGAAACTACCTTGTACAATTTAGTTAATTAATATAAAAAGTGCAAGAGAAGAGCTCTCTTTTAACAGCAAAGGATGGAAGAATTGCAGGGCTTCTTTGGAATAGAATAAGGTCAAAATAACCAAGGCAGCCAGGAGCCTGAATGCAAGGCAACCGTCATGCCACAGAACACAGAGCCTAGGCCATGCTACTAATGAGTAAAGTACACCCAGAATTCAAAACCACAGTAATGACATCAGATTACTGGTAGCCATTTGTTAACGAGACAGAGAGAAATGGAACATGAACATTCTCTGAGCATGGGCAGGCTGCGCACACAAGAACTATTTCCATCACAAGATTTTTTATTCTGCTGGCTTTATTGAATGTGGTAAACTGCTGTTCCAGCACAGAGTGAGGACATTAGGGACTGCAGTGTGACTGGCATAGCAAAACCAGGAAAACAATATGAAACGAGAGTTTGTCACGTGAGTGAATTAAGCAGATTCTGTATAGTGTTTTCATCCCAAAGTGCTTGAGAGGTTTCTTTGTAAATGGATTCCTTCTCTATGGCTCAAATGCAGCCACCTTTGGGCTGAAATGCAGTTGTCTTCATTGTGCATCCAGTGGTTATGCTACTTTTGAAAGATTTGCTTTATTATGCATCTGTTCGTAATAAAATGAGAACTGTGCAGCACCTCGTTCAGATTCTCATGCTGGAAAGGGCAGTTGTTAATGCCAGACGTACTAAAGCCACTGAGCTTTCCAAGACAAAATTCAGGGAAGTTGTGCTAATATGCAATTGCAAATGATCAGAACCAATATCATATAAACTGCGCTCAGTGAATCCTGAGAGCAGGGCAGTGTTGCTTATGTCTCTGGAACATCACAACCACACTTGTTGGGGTGGCAGGTCATGTTATTCTGAGGTTTCCATGTCTTGACTCTGTTTCATTAGTCTTCTTCAGGACCCCCATCAATCTGTTGACACCCTTGAAGACGGCAGGGAATTGAAAGACTGCAAGAATTAAAATTATTTTATTTTATTTTTTTGTTGAGCAAATGTCAGTAGCTCACTTACTTCATTTGTGGGTTCCACCTTGAAATAACAGGTGTAAAACCAGATCACATCCCAATTTCACACTTTTTCTGAGTAGCAACCAATCTGTTTCGGCATTATTTCCTAACAAATTGTTGATTAGAGTGGTAGAGCTAAATCTGATTTTACTGAAGACATCTTACACTTATTCCTGCTGCACTGTCAGACCTTGCTTACTTTAGCAGGTACTGGATGTGCAGTAATGATCAGCTTGATATACCCTGTCACCTGTTTAGGTGTACTACCTCAAGTAAACTTACCTCAGGGAAGTAGAAATAACAACAAAGGTTGTATCATTTTTCCTAGCCAGGATATACTATCCATACTTCCCCTGAAGTCAGCAACAAGACTATTCTCAGTGATAGGCTCATAGACTTTCCCCTGGGTCTTATCCCCATGATAAGAAAAATTCTTAAGCAAATCATCACATGCAAAGTCTAGCTCTGGACTTTGCATCATTGCTTTTTCATCAGATGCTCTAAAGATCAAGTTTGAACCCACCAAATCCTCCCAATCTTCAAATCATAAATTCATAACTGACCAAAAAAATCCCAACCCCTGGTATTCATGAGGCAAGGAGGCTTTGCCAGGCCATTTTGGCTATTGCAGTAAGTGGGTTATGGTCAGTTTTCTCATGCAGGCTTCTCCTTACCAAAAAAAAGAAAACCAAACAAAAAGATAGGAAACTTTCTGCATTCATGGACAAACGCCAAATCCTTCCTCTCTAACTGAATGCACTGACACTCAGCTTTTGTCAGCATTCATTGCACAAAATTTGCTAAGCTCCAGTTTTGACTGTATAACTGCAAGACTATTCTGGGGACAACTCTGTCTCATGTGTAGTGTTAAGATACCACAGGGCCACATCATCTTTAACAGCCTTCTTCAGTTTCTGGAATTGTTAAGTTTTGTAGTCGAAATCTACTGCCTGTCTTTTTATAGCAGTGCCCTGGGGCTGGCAGGTCATGCAGCCAGGTAATAGGCACACAGAGCTCCCATTCCACTGAGTTCTTCTGCCCACCACTTCAGCACCCAGTCCAGCTCCTTTGTCATCTTTGCTATGGCAATGTGTCTCCCCAGAACTGCATCGCTGTTGTGAGAAGTTAACATTTTTGTCTAGCCCAGCATAGGGTTTGGTCTTTTTTCCAGGACAGTTCTGAAGCCTTTTACTATGTTATTCTGTTATTTTTTTCTGCTGATCTAACATCATCTGATCTATGTAAATGCTGAGAATTTGGTACATCATCAGACATCTGCTGTATTTTTGGAGAAACGTCTCAAGTTTGGTGAAGCAATCCAAATCACCAGAAATCGTGATTCTCAATTTGCACAAAATGCATGCTCTGTTTTCTAAGGGTTTCTGCCAGACCCTGCTGACACATGAAGCATAAGAAAATATTTGGCATCAGCCACTTCCCCAGAGATTTTTCCTCTTGTAGGTAGTGGAAAATGATCCCTCTGTGCACATGTATTCAATTCTTTTAGGTCTACTCATAAGCAAAGGTTTCATCTCTTTTTTTAGCATACTCATTCTGATGGTTACTCTGTGCAGTTTATGGTAATGAATATATTCACCTCCTTTTTTAGCCTCTGCTACAGGGCACAGGGAACCATGCCAGCATTGTAGATGTCAAGCAGACCTCAAACCCTTTTTCAATGACTTGGTCCCCCAGCCTTCCAAAGAGAAGGGCCTGGCTGCAGAATGGCTCCCCACTTCTCTTAGATTACGATTTTTGAGGTTATTTACCTGTCTGGCTGAGTTTGTAAGCCCCTTGCAAGAATAAACCCACCACTATTAGTCCTGAGTTTTACCTGTTTCCTCTGTAGCATGGCTGGTGGTGGCACAGGTGCTGAGAGCACCCATGCTCCTGCACTGGTTTCCACCTTCAGGCCAGTAAATATCATGTTTGCTTTATAGAGGATGTAATCTTGAGGGCCCTTCACATCTCAGACACCTCCATCAGCCCACTGTGCCCCTCCTCAGGGCTCAGTACCACTGTCCTTCAGGGTATGTATCTCCTGTTGACACGTTCCAAAGGATAACAAGACCCTGCTTGTTTAGGTACTCTATCCAAGCATACGCCCAACACCCCCCTTTACAGAGAAGGAACTCAAGGTTTCATTGCACTGAATTGTAAGGACAAGGACCTGCCATGAATCTTCGTTTCTGTTCCCTTCCAGTTCAAGGTGGGTTCGGGTTCTGGCCTATCTGCTGTTACCTAGGAAGCTCAACAAAGCAGACTTACAAAGCAGGCAAATGCAAACAACATTTAAAGCTCCGTGGCCCCTTACTAATGCGACTATGCTGTGTCAAATCGCAATAGCTCACACTTAACAGCCATGTCATTATGGAGTACGGGCACACAACTGCTGTTAAAAAGACAGACAACAAGGAAAAATAATAAAAAAAGACAAAATGCAAGAGGCTTAGGAGGCCCCTGGATTTCCTTAATGGAATTAGTCCTTCCTTTATGAATTCCAGGGTTAGATGCTGTAAATGTGATTCGCATACTCCCTCCCCTCACCAAAGCAGAAAGATCTGCTAGACACATGTTCAGAGCGGAGCGGGGGAAGGTATGACGTGACTCAAGAGCCTGGAAGGCTAAAAGGAATAGATGGGGGGGAGCTCTGCAGCCCTTGATCTTTGTAAGATTTACTGCCTTTGCCTCTTGCAAAGATCTTTTTTTTTTTTCCTGGAAAATTGCTAGCTTCTAGCAATTTAAAAAAAAAAAAAATTGGCTGGGGCAGTAAACAAGATCTTTGAAGGGGGAAGGAAGCCAAGAGAAAGTCAGGCCTATTAGTCACGCAGCTGCATTTCCTGTCACAAAAGACCCCAGTTGAGTAATCACTCAAAATATTCTTGTTATTTTTTCCTCTTTTATTTCAACTCTCAGCCTGCCAATATCTACTGTAAGGAAAAATTAAAACAAGAAAAAAAAATCTTTTAGCCTCAGAGGGGGAAGCAATGTAGAATCAGACATTGATTTACATTATTTTTCCTTTTCTTTAATTTTCATAGTCTAAAAACACTTCAGTCATATGAGAGGAATGTTAGTAGTGCAGAGTGGGTCTGAGACAGTGCCGGTGTTTTCAGGCCATATAATTTCAGCAGGAGCATGGGTGTCAAAGTTTCTAGGCCACACTTCCAGCTGCTACCATTAATTCACTGCACAACCTTGATGGAGTCATGTATTAATTTCCCTGCAATTTATTATGAAAACTAAAGATGGTAATAGCTTCTGCATAATTGTTTTGTCAGGGTTCATTAGTGGTGATTATAAATAATGGTTGGTCTTCCAATGAAACTTTGTAGAAGTATTTGTTTAAAGGAAAATACAGTCAAGACCGGAAAAAAAAAAAAATGCTGGTAATTTAAAGCAGAACTTTTTATTAATAGATTTTAAAAGAACGTGTATACAAAGAGGTGAAAATAGGAGAAAGACTATGAAATATAAGTAGGAAAATCTTAGTGTTACTCTCTCTTGAGACACTCAACTGAATAAAAATACAGCAAACCTGTCATAGGGAAGAATCACTGTTGTAATGTTGGAAGAGACCATGTGAGTGACAGACTGTGCCACCTCCCTGCTTCGAGATCTTGGGTTGTAAGATGCTGGCTCTGGACAATCTGGTACCAACTTCAAAAGGAAGCCATAGATACATGATGAAAGTAAAGCTGAAAAAACTCTGGTCTTGCAGATTGCTGCACAAAAATACCTCTTTCATCAACAAACAACTCCAAAATACAACCCCCACCTTTATTTACTCAAAGTAATGAGTATGGTGACCAGGCCACCTATAAAGAATGGCCTTAAGCATGCTTCAGGGCACATAACAGTTTGTAACTTACATTCCTTACTGACGTACCTTACTATATGGCTCTGTGAAAATGATTGCAAAGGGATTGCAAATCCCTGTTTGGATCACTACCTAAGTAGAGAGTAGATGATTGTAGTTTATGCTATATAATAATATGACTTCAAATATTGCACAAAAAATGAAGCTTACATTTGCATAGTAATGTCATATAATAAAAATGGAATACAATAGAGGCAGGTAATGTCATATAATTCTCTAATTTGCACACATTTGATAACACAGATGTGCAATGTTTTCAAACCACAGCTTATGAGCAGATGTGATTTACACAGCAATGTAAATCAGAGCTTCCTAAAGCTACTTAAAAGGTGTAAATTCAAACAACATGAGATTTACCCTAATTTGTTTTAAGAAAGACTTTGAAAAGCTGTTTACATGTATTTTTTAAAGTAATGCAGAATGATTGTTTATACATATTTACATTGAATGAAAAGTGAGAATCCTGTGAGTCATGACTCAAGTATGAAAAATTCTGCTCCAGTTTATCTTTATAAATTATGTTCATCCTTTGTCCTTCCAAATGTCAGGTGAGGCAAGGTGTGCTCCTCAACAGGCACACAAGTGTACACTCCCTAGTTTGTGGTCAGAGCTAGCGCTAGGTCATAGGGACTGTCTGCCACTCTCACACCAGATGACTTTCGCTTCTACATGTCCCAGTCTACTGGATCTCCACATCATAAGACATTCTGTGCAATAGTGATAGTCATGATGTGGGATTATAAAGGCCATTTCTAATTATTATTGATACCTACACACTTTTAAAATCATATACTGGTGTGTATGAATGAATGGAAAATATTTGTTTACAAGAACAACATAAACTTTGTGCATTTCCTTTTATGAGTACCACAGTATATGATATTTCCTATACTAGTGTTGTAGGGATGTGTTAATATAAATTGCACTACTATCTAATACATCAGACTGTGTAATAAATAATAACCACTGATAGAATGAATTATACCGGACAAGTATTTGGGTAGCAATTGGTATTTCTCTAGTTACCTACCTGGTTATCCTAGGAATTTGTATGGCTCTGTAGACATGGTATCAGAGTGTCTCCAAACCTCAAATCTTGATGAACCTACTCTCTTCACACAGATATGATGCCTATTAGTACAATTATCCCTGTTTAGGTGTGCCACTGAAGTCCTAAGGTGAATGACTAAGCCAGAATAGCCTCAGAAGTCTATGACCTCTTGATTCATCTGCTGGCTGTGAAGAATTTATCTCTTGCATAGATGGGAAGCTGAGTCATAAAGATCTAAAGTTACGTGTTCATAAGCACATAGATAGCAACAGAGATGAAATCAGAGAACTCATGGTGTACAGATCCTCAATCACTGGCTGGGAACACGAAGTTAGTCTCCCTTGTCTTCAGTGAACTGATCATATTTGGTAAAATAGCTAGCAGTTGTTGCTCTGTGATGTGCAATGCTTCTGTGATGTGCGTGAAGAGGACTCAGCAAATAATTGCTTATAAAAAAAGGTAAATTAAGTAGGGAACACGGCAGTTCTTCAGTACATTGACAAGTGAACGTACCAGCCCTTCTACTAAACTGCTGACTGTATTTGGGCAATTACTTCATGATCGCATGCTGCCATTTCTCCAGCTTAGGGGCAATAATACACACAGAGGTCCAGACACAAAAATTACCATATGGTGCTGTTCCACTTCTCATATAAGAAAATGGAATGGGAAAAGAGAAGGATCCAGGAGAATAATAAATTTTCCTATATAGTTGAATGAAGTTTCTATGATACAACTTTGAAATCTTACTCTTAAAACAACAGTGGCTTGTAAGAACATTATAGTTTTTAACTTCATGTTGCCAGTGGACATGCTGATGCAGGGAGGGTGTAGATGTTTCTGTTCTGGTTTAGGGGTGCTGCATCCCTTGTCAATCCGCACTAGACAGAGCCCTTTGGGTCTTTCTTAGAGCTGGTTTACCTTTCCTTCACTTACTGTGTAGGAATCTGGGATTTGGCTACATATAGCAGAGATACAACTTCACTTTCAGAGCAAAACTGACGATGAAAGGGTTAACCTGACTAATGGCAACGCTTCAGTAAAATTGAGGGAGGTGGAACTTAATTCCCAGGTCTTAATAAAATGCAGATGTTTTATTGTTAGGTTAAAAACTCCTTCTCTTAAGACTCCAGCAAGCATTTAAAAACAAGGAAAAAATGTGCTATCAAATAAGAAACTTGGAAAGGCAACAACAGGCCATGCAAGGCATTCACAGAGAATGCAGCATTTACTGGCTAAGGCCTACCTTAAAGTTCACTGAGGGAGAACAAAACATAAATAAGTTGTTCATATTAGATGAACAACACCTCTTACAACATGCATCTGGCCTCCAAGGTATTACGCCTGGGATTAACTTTTGACATTCTCCTTTCCACCGTCATGACTTTGCTGTCTTCCCACCTCCCTACAGAGCATTTGTACTCTCATTTTTCAACCTTTCTGTCTTCTTATTTCCTAGTCTGTTTGGGGACTGGACAGGGTGACAGGCAGCGTGAACATTGCAGTTGCAGTGCACAGATAGCTCCACTATGCTTGCAGCTGCTTTTCTGTCAGGGATGGGACATTTTCTTAAAAACAAACAAGCAAACAAACCCCACACACACACACTTTAGAGCTAGTTAGTAAAAACAAGTTGTAAAGAAATCACTAATCACTGTTTTCCCACTTTCCCTCCTTATCCCAAGGAAGCAGAAAAAGGTGGGCTGAGGGATGGTTGGAACATGGGCATTTTATGGTAAATTGCACTGGTTACATCACAGGGTTAAGGAATTGCACTGAACTTTGAGCTTTAGCTGCAAGACCCTTATGTATTTGGAGAATAAAAGAAGTTATGACTTACTAAAGGGAAGTGGCACATGAAAAGCCAGAGAAGTCTAAATGTACTTAAGGTGGCTGAAGGCCTAAGATTACTGCATCATCATCCCCATGGGCCTTAAGTGCCACCGAGATGGGCTGGGTATTTTTGGTACCTGTATAGTGAAAATAGTTAACTAACTGTCATCCATAAAACCTTGTCCTGGGAGAAAGTTGGGCATCAATTTCCCTGGCCTTAGCCTTGGTAACACAAATCAGTTGTCACTACTAGAGGAGGACAGAAATAGTTCACAGAGTACCAGACAGGATGGGAAGCAAAAGGGTAACTTGGGTTTTGATGCCAGGGTTTCACAACTGCAATTTAGTTGGAGAAAGAGAAGCAACAAAGATGGTCAATCTGCTAGTCATTTCATTTGGAAGACTGACAGGTGAGATACAAATAGTCCTAGGCAAAAGAATATAAATGACATTCAGAATAGTCTGAGACAATGAATAAAAATGAAACTGATGGAGCTGTTGAGCTTATAAACATGAGTTCTCGTTTACATGGAGTAGAGCACTCAGGATAGCTTGAGTAAATAATTCAAAAAAAACCAAAGAACAAAAATAGAACCTCACCATAATCAGAGCAGGAAACCTGAACAAGCCCAGGCTGTTTGCCCTCTGTGCACCTTTGCACTGCATCCTTGCTACAGCTGCTGTAGTGAGCCATCCAAACTGATGAGCTGGAATAAAGGCATCAGGCAGACATGGCAGAGATGGAGGAGGAGGCTGAAATGTAGTTGCAAGCTCTTCTTCACACACCTCTGTGACTCTCAGCTGTCACCAAAACGAGGTGTATTTTTAAGAACCATCATGTGAAGATGTAGTGGAAATGCAGCCTGCAAATTAAGAGAGAGATAAATAGTAGAAATCCTCATTACAAGTATCGCAGAAATCCCTGTAGAAGGTTTTATTTTGGCCCAAATGTGGTCAGGATCAGGTCCTTGAGGAAAGAAGAAGTCTCTGTCAGCATCTGTTAGCTGCTACCAATTTTAGATCTTCCATGGCCTTGTCCTTTCCTCCTTCGCTTTGTAAGACTGCTTCTCATCCCACTCCTATTCTCCCTTGCAGCTGCCAGTTCCTGTTTCTAGTGTCAGCGGTTCTCAGTCTTTTCAGATAACCTTGCTGTCGTTTGTGCCTAGCTATGTGAGGGAAACAACCCATGCTTTCTGTTCCCTCCTGAAAGTCACTGGAGCTCAAGCTCCAGCAAAGCAAGGCCCCTGCTCAGCACAACCCCTACCCAAATCCAGCATGTAAGACTAAAAACTGGCAATGCTTCTGGTCTCAGCACAGGGAAATAGCCAAGATCTAAGTTAGAAGCATGGTTTCTTTATTCTTTCATCAAACTGGCCTTCATTTTTTCTTTCCAGTCCTACAATTATTCTTTTCTGATGTGTGTTATCTCTGGGAGTCACTGGGAAGTATTGGATGAGTTGGCAACTATTGGGCCTCATGGTTATCCTTGCAGATACTGTTAACTCTGCCATGTCATACAAGAAAGAGAAAGATTCTTCCTGTAAATAAACTCACTACTTTCTATGCTGTCTTGTATTTGACTTAAAGAACTGATAACCTTTGCATCCTGTTTCTTATTCCTCCATCTTTGCATGATAAAAGTTCCCCTTCCAAATTTCATTTCCCTCATGTATTTTAAATGTCTGAAATGAAAACAAAAATTTTTTTCAGCTTTCTTCTGTACATTTAAATGATGTACTTAACTACTTGTAAAAGAAGCAAAGATCCCCATTTTAAAAAGTAATAAATGGGTAGCACCAAGGCTGAGATTGTGCCAATGGCACAGAGAACAGAAAAGATTAACCTCAGGATATTGAAGAAGATCAAAACCTTCACTTTTGTGCAGCTCTTCCTGTAGCATTTTGGTGTATTTTAAGGAATCATAGAATCATAGAATAGTTAGGGTTGGAAAGGACCTTAAGATCATCCAGTCCCAACCCCCCTGCCATGGGCAG
>JAOEHY010037659.1:0-12093 GCA_025447955.1 Psilopsiagon aurifrons | reverse complement strand
AGCTCTGTCCTGGTGGCAGCGCCGGGCTCTCTGGCAGTGGACAGGGGAGGGCGCTGGACTTGTACTGCCCCAGAGCACTGCGATGCTGCACTGCCGGGTGCTGGAATGATGACATTGGATGATGCGCCCGCAGCCCTGCCCTCTGCAGCCCTGCTGCTGCTGCCCCTTTGCCCAGCATCCCTTGAGAAAGGCCTTTGGGCTGCTGGCCCTGAGCAAGTGCCTGTGCCTTTATAGTGTAAAGCTGCAGTTTTACACTGCTTAAGTACTATTTATGTACACTTCAAATCTGTCTGTTAGTTAAAAGCAGTATTTCCACTCCTAGGTACATAAATATCCATCATATTTCAATGAGGGTTTCTGACCGAAGTATTTTTATCATTATACGTTACCTACCAAATAACTTACCTTTCTAAAGTCTCACCAAAAAAAATTCTGAATGTTTAATTTTGTAGCTAAAATAAGATACTTAAGATGCTGTATGACTATATGTCATCTATAATCTGTGCTTCATTATTGTAATCTACTTTTAGTTATCTATCATGTGACACCCAATATAAAGGCTAAAAAAGATCACAGCACATTATTGTCACTAAAAGTTCTTTGTAAGGTCAGGACTTGTGGGGTTAATAAGGTTCTCTAAGGCTTTAAAAGCCACATTAAGAAGTCTAATTTTATGTAATGGGTCCTGGTCTGCTGTGTGGTTGGAGAAGTGCAATGTAGTGAACAAGGCATTGTAATTCAAAGACATCCTCTGCTTCTTCTTGTTTATTGTGGTGGATTTACCCTAGCGAGTGTGCAAGCCCCTGCCCACCACTTGCTCACTCCTACCCAGCAGGAATGAGGGAGAAAATCGGAAGGGCAAAAACTTGTGGGTCAAGAAAAGGTAGTTTAGTAACTGGGGTTAAAAAAGGTGATGCAAAAGCAGCACCTCACTCGACGCAGGCTGATGCCTTCAGGCCATGTCTACTCTGATAAAACTGCTTCCTACCTACAGCTTGAATGCAGAACCTTATGTTATATGGGATGGAATAGCCCTTTCATCAGTGTTCTCTTCCCAGTTCTTGCCTACTTCTCAGCTGTTCTTTGAGAGGGCAAACTAAGAAACACAGAAGGGCTGGGTGCTGTGCAAACACTGTTCAGCCACAGCGAAACCACTGGTGTGTTATCAGTGCTATTTTGGTCACCAGTCTTAAACACAGCAACATATGGAGAGCTATGAAGAAAATTAACCGTATCCCTAACCTGGTAGACATAACTAAAATCACTTGTGTGAAAGTCAACAGCAAAAAACGCCAGTACCAAAAAATGCTTCTCTGTGAAGGTGTATTAATTGGATTGAAAGCTAATTGTAGAATCATTTGGTTTGGAAAGACCTTTAAAATCCTTGAGTCCAGCTGTGTAAACCTAGCATTGTCAAGTCCACTGAGGCATGTCATCAGGACCTCTGGGGATGGTGACTCAGCCATTTCCCTAGGCGGCCTCTTCCAGTGCTTGATCACCCTTTCAGTGAAGAATCTTTTCTTAGCACCTCATCTAGGCTTCTCCTGCCGCAACTTGGAGTCATTTCCTCTTGACCCATAGCTTGTTATCTGGGAGAAGAGACAGACCAACCTCGCTACAGCATCCTTTTAGGGAGTTGCAAAGTGATAAGGTCTGTCCTGAGCCTCTTTTTCTCCAGCTAAACAATCCCAGTTCCCTCAGCTGCTCAATGTAAAACTTGTTCTCTACACCCTTCAGCAACTTCATTGCCCTTCTTCGGGTACATTCCATCACCTCCAATGTCTTTCTTGTAGTTAGTGGTGCAGAACTGAACACAGGATTTGAGATGCTCTGTCACCAGTGCCAAGTACAGGGAAACAATCACTTCCCTAGTTCTGGCCATGCTGTTTCTGATACAGGGTGTGCTGTTTGGTCTTCTAAGCCACTTGGGCATACTCTGAATAGTCTGTGGAACAGAGGATTGAGCCATGGATAGATGTTGCAGAATTAGCAAGAAGTAAAGTTTTAACTACGAACTGAGGACATTTTTGAGAAAACAATGCATTCTAAAGTCGAATTTTTCCCCTCTATTCCAGCAGTTCAGTGGCAATAAAGACATGTAGTTACATCAATGAAAGCTCACCAGCAGGGTTTCAGAGGTGTCACAGAGACTGTGGTTTTAATAACAAGTTTCACGGAAGGTAGGGATTTAGTTGTCAGAACATTTAAGAAGGATGAAGGAAAAAGAAGGAAGCTAATCAGATTTTCACACAATACAAGGTATTTAAAGTGGAGGCTTTGGGAAGTATATTTGAAGTCACGTATTTGAGCTGCAGTTCGGACATAATCAGACCCTATGCTCTGCAATACCATATTTAGTATCCTTTTTCATGGTCAAGATGTTGTAGGAAGGAAAAGGTAAATAGAGGAGATTGGGGTGTGTGTGTGTGTGTGCGCTTCTTTGATTTTTAGGTTAATTTCCATCTGCAGGGATTAAACAATTAGGTGTATCCAAGATCTGGTTAAATGTCTTGGAAAGCTTTTGTCAAGGAGTTCCTGTGCCTTTTATGAAATTACTAAGTTGTGGTAGTCAAGTTTCCCTGTTTCTTTTAGAAACATCTATTAAAACCTTGAAGGCTTTCTTGATAATTCTGTGCCCCTGGGAGTGTCACTGTGTCTTTTGGTGAATGCCTGATCTTTTGTTTATGCCCTTATTTCCTGTTAATATGGCACAAATCTTAATGTGCCTGGATATGTAACTTGAAAACTTTAACCAAAGAGGTAGCTGTGACTGTGCTGGGAATTTGAGTATTTGCTGGGTCATAGAATCATAGACTAGTTAGGATTGGAAAGGGACCTTAAGATCATCCAGCTTCAACCCCCCTGCCATGGGCAGGGACACTTTCCACTAAACCATGCAACCCAAGGCTGGGTCCAACCTGGCCTTGAACACCGCCAGGGATGGAGCATTCACAACTTCCCTGGGTAACCCATTCCAGTGGATGGATGCAGAGTTACCAAAACATGCTTAAGTGATAAAATTCAGAAAAGCCATGTGAAGAAGAGATATTGTCTTCCTCATTCCTAATTTTTCATTTTTTGTACATACATTTGTTCAGTATCGTACTTATTTTTCATTTGGGTTTTGTGTGAAACGTCTAATTACAGATTCCATGGGGAATAGTTTTTGCCCAGTACACTGCTGTCTTCTTACTTGGTTATTGCAAACAGATCAGGGTCCATTTCTACATGCCCATTACGCAGTGACAGACCTAAAGCATTAGTAGCCTAAACAATGAGGTATAATTTGCTGTAAATTAAAAAAATAATAAACCCACAATGAACCAAACAACAAAAAACCCAAGAAAACAGTTGTAGGAAAGTATATGTAATGAAGGAGAATTATAAACATATTTGAATGGTTCAGTATAGGACAGCTATGTACTTAACTGGTAATCTGTAATAATAAAGCAATAGAAGTGGTCTCTAAACTGCTCAAACAGAACCAATTGCTTGTATTTTTAGTGTACTGCGTGGCAAGTGTGAACTTTATGGTAGTAATGTTGCATATACTTTGTGCATTACTTTGCCGTTTGTGTTTAATTTAAATAGTGTTGGATATAAATACACTGCTAGTGAAGGCGAAATTTCCTGTATGTATCTGGAACTGTGAGCCATCTGCAAAGCTGAAGCATTTTTCTCACTGTTTTTCTAGTAGGATGACTTCTTACTAGGATGTCAAGGTAAGAGTTTGCTTTCTCCATTCCCTTCCAGGTAACTATCCAAATATTTAATATAGAACATAGCAAGGAGGGAAAATCCATGCTGAATCCATAGCTAATTTCACATCTATCAGTTTAATAGAGAAACAGTATGACACTTAATGGGTGTGGCTCTTTCTTGCCCAAGGTCATAATTTCTCCAGCTCATGCTTCACACAGGTACTCCTTGTTTTCTTACTGGTCTGTATGCTTTCATGACTATTAAGGAATCTGTTTCTTCAGGTTTTTTCAATCACTTGTGAGTACCTTGAGGAGCATAGTAAAGAAAGGGAAAACAAAGTCTTGTAATCCTTGATTCAAAGAAGGGCTATTTAAAATGCCAACATTTTTTCCCTTAGAAAGTTTGCACTTTGGTCAGATGTAGTTCATGCATTCAGTGCCCCGAAACTGCTAAGTAGTAAATATAAAGCTACGTGCTTTATTTCTTAAGATGCTGATTTTAATGCATTTTGTGTATTTTGTATATTATAATGCACAAAGAAAATACATTTCAATGTATGTTCTATATCAAAAGAGGGCACAGGGTGGCAGAAACATTTTTTCATGTTACTCATTCTAGGTATGAGGAACACGATGGGTAGTGGAGCGCAGTAAGCATTTAACTTTTTCAGTTGTGCAGTCCCCCGAAATGGATGCTAAATCTCGTATTGCTTTTTCAAAATGCATTGACTGGAAGTTAGAGCAAATGAGTACCATACATGGGTTGTACATCTGTGTACTCAGTGTGTGAAAAATACCTTTTTAAGTCTTTGTAGGCTGCACATCTGTATGTTGCATTCAGAAGTTTACAGTATTTTTGGCTTTGCAGAAAATGCAGTAAGAAGGAGAAAGAAAGTTTAATTTAGTGAAAGTTAACACTTACTTGCTTTTTTTTTTTCCTGTAGAGAATTGTGGGTTTAGAAGGAAAACATAATGGGTTGAGGGAGAAGGAACCATTCATTCAAGGTGCATGGGGTATTTTTTCAGAAGACTTGAATTACGGAATTTTTCTGGTTTCTGCCAGCATGTCAATACTCCAAGATTCAAAAAATTCACTTGTATCCATTCTCAATTATATATAATGTTGTTCTGACATAATTTAGTGTTCTCTGTGCTCACACGTGAAATGCCAAAAGGAAGAATGCCAAGTTGAGTGTTGCCTTCATTACTAAATCATGGAAAAGAAAGGTTAAAAGGAAAGTGGAAGAAAAACGATATTTTTGGAAATAACAGATACATACTGAACATCTCTTTATCTGAACCGTTGTATTTTCGGAGACTTCAGAACTGCTATCCTGAACTCATGGGAAATACTCCTTGGAATTCCTATGTGCTTAGGAAATGGCCTCGTAAATGCTTAAGTAGTTGATAAATATCTAGGTATTCTGGAAAGCAATCTCTCTGGATTGTTCAAAAGCCACAGAAGTACTTTTTCCCAGGAGAGGAAGGTAGAAGAGGCATCAGCAAAAGATGCTTCTCTGCCTCATGACCAGTTGCTGCTTTTTAGTCATGCCTTGTGTTTAGTTATGGAAGGAAACCAGGCAAACTGCCGAAACTAAAAGTCATTTCTAGTGGCAGGAATAATTTATTTTCTGAAAGTGGATCTTAAATGTCTAATGAAAATGAAAAAATATTCTTAAGGATTTGCAATAGCCTGACCTTAAATTCGAAGCCTTTACTCAGAGTTAGCAGAAAAGGAAGTTAAAAGACCTCAACCAACCAACCAAAAGAAACCCCCAACACATTTACTTTTGAACCTTTCACTGATGTTTAAATACATTGGATGAATTTTTGAAGTTACACTAAACAAACCTATTTATAAAGAAATCTGCGAGCTTGAGGCATTCTCTAAGCTACTTTTAAATACTAAGCACACACAGAGTTCCCCCTTGAAAATTGGAGTAAATCACTTATGTTCTGATGGTGCTTTAAATTATGTTGGTACATGGGTAGCAACAGTTTTAACAGTTGTAAGGATGGAAAGACTGTATAATCATAGTTTTTCCACTCTGCTGGAATTCTTGCGGAGTGAATCTTAGTATAGCAAATAGGAGTGGCTTGGACACAATTAAATACTACTCTATTTCCCCAAGTTTTTTCCCTGGTGGTGCTGAGGCAGACCTTCCCATTTCTTTTTGAGAAAGGGTGGGACAAGAAGGACTCTCACTGTCTCTTTGGCTTTATCTTCAATCTTCATTTTAGTTGCAGTCTTCAAGGGGTTAATACATTTGATTTTCATCCTTGTAGGCAGAGACAGTTTTCTCCCTTCTTTTCCTTGCTCTTTTGCCTGTATTTTATATTCTGCTAAAAGGTACCTGTTTTATGTGCTTCCTCACTGACATGCATTTCATTGTCTATTTGTTGATGCTAAAAATTCAAGTAGATGTAGAGGCTATGACTCTTCCTAGGTAAAAAATGGTCAAGAAACAGAAGTAGAGTAGATCATGCACACTCCTTGCCTGTTAAGTTTCTCCTTGTTATGTTGCAGTGGTTCCATTGTCTGTAAGACAGGTCTTCCATGAACTCAGGGCTGAGATGAGACCAAGCCCTCTTATGAATGCTGGAGTTCTAAAACTAGGCCTGAGACTGGAAAAATACTGGATTGAAATGATTGTGTTGAAGAAGTTCTTTTCTGCTTTGCTCTTTGCCGGTCTGTCTCTAAGCCTCCAGTATAACGCTCGGGCTTGAAAACTCTTCTCTGAAGAACAGTTAACATGTCCAGTGTACAGCAAATGCGAGTCTAAAATTGAAGAATTGAAAACTGTAGATTTAAGAAGATAGACTACAGATGTGATTGCGTGTGCATACCCTGCTAAGGGGTCCAAGCAAGTACAGAGGCCTTTACCACATGGATTATGTGTTTGTGTAAGCAGTCATAGCAGAAATAGATACTCCTCACATAAGACTATTAAGGTGCTTCAAGAAGTGGAAACCAGATAGTTTGCAGGGTGTTTATTGACTTCTAATGAGGAAATCGAATTGGTTTTAATAATCAGTATTCGGTGGAGAGCAAAATGGAAAGAAACCTGATAGAAACTCCAGGCACTTATGAATAACTATTTATAACTGTATTTCATTTTTAAGAGGATAATCCTCTATTATATTTGATCGAAAGAACCCCTTCTTCAGAGTTTAAAATATGATACGTAACTTGTAGAAATAAATAGAAACATCACAAATGCTGCTGAGATGCCGAACAGCATTTGAAGAATGAAGATGTTTTACTGACTCTTACGTTTTGGTTTTTTTTTTGTTTTCAAAATGAGCATACGACCTTGAAATGAACAGGAATGGACAGTCTGTCTCACTTGGCAAAACAGTACAGATTTCATTCCATGCTTCTGGAAGCTTGGAAATCCTGTGGGTTTTTTTAGAAACAAGGTAAAGTTTTCCAGTGTGCACACTGAGATAAGGTGGAGATGAACCTGTCTCTGAGTATTTTAATATTGGGCAAGGATTTTGTCAACCAGATCTCTTTAAAAACCCAAACCAATAAGGTTTCCCAAACAAGGCAGTCTCTGAATGGAACAAATAAGCGTGGTTTCAGCTAGCAACAGTTACTTTAAGAAGCCTGTGAATGTTTCTTTGGGATTGAGTAGTAGTGTTAAAAATCTGGGTATATGGCAGAGTACGTAAGAAAAAAGAAGCAGTAAAGTGTAACTTAGCAGACACAGGAGATGAATAATACAATGATACGCTTAACATGGCCTTGTTCAGTGATTTGTCTGCATGTCTGTTGGTAGTTTTCCTCAGCTTTCCATGCTTCAAGGAATACTCCCAATTTCTTAATTTCTTCTAAGGAAGAGCTCTAATGTTTTGTTTTGTCTCTCAGCTTATGGATACCCAAATATTCTTTCATTATGCTTATGATGAGTAAGTCATCAAGTGGTGAGCGTTAGACATATAATTTATGCCCTAAAATTTGGCCAGTAATGTTCAGCTTAGTACAGTAGATGTTGCTGCATACATGTTGGGTCTTATGCATGTCACAAGAGGGCTACTAATAGTTTTGTATTAAAATACTTTGAAAGAGTGATAGACTTCATTAATAACATTATCATAACGAAGGAGATTGCTTTGGTTCCCTGTTTCATGTAGGCTAGCTAAAGGGTTTGACTTTAGCTCCCTGATTCTTGCAATGATGATTAAGGGGATTTGTTTAAACACCCGATTTCATGTGGCATAGCTACTATAAAAGGATTAGTTTTGGATTCCACTTTCATGTAGGAAAGCTAAGGGGATTAGCTTTACCTTTTCTTTCTGTGGCAGAATAACTAAGTACAATTGCTCTCACTGACCATGTGGTTGCATCATAATTTTTCTTGCCTCTACTGTTCTTGTTTCAGTTTCTTTTCCTCTGTTCCTTCTGCTCCAAGTCATTCTACTTCATGTTTTCTGCCCTGCAATTAGAAGGCTCATATTGAACTTTTTATCCATTTAGGAAAATTAATGAGAATTAGTGAAATTCTTTACGGTTTTTTTGTCCTCTTCCTCAGTGAAACTCAGTATTTCTGTGGCAGTGCATGTTCTTCTGCAATTCTGCAATTGATTTCTGGCAATGAACATGACCATGAGCTTCAGCTCAGTAGGTGAAGGACTCGGAGGACTGTCTGCACGGCCTATAGGAGCAAAACTGCAGAAATTCTTGGTTAAGTCCAGTGAGTGTACCACCAGAGCTACAAGTAGTATAGCCAATTCCATGCATCACCAAATCCAAGCCAAGAAGCATCCTGGAAGGGCAGGGTTTGTTAGCTAGCCAGCAAAACCCTTCACTTGAGTGCTCTCAGAAACTCTCCTTGTGTTTCTGCACACTGTTGCTTCTTTAAATATGCCAGTTCCAGTAGAAAAGTTAGAGGCCTTTGTGTCAAACTGTGTTGTTAGCTGCGACAAAGTAATGTTTTTCAAGCCCCTTAGAAGCAAGTGAGATGTCTGTATGTAAATTCAAAACAAGGTACTTCATGCACAGCTAATGATTACCTCTGTGCTATTAAATAAACTGGGATCTGTGCCCTGGCTTTGAAGACAGGTGTCTCTACAAAGCCATGATAAAATACTTGCTCTCATCTGAAACCCTGTTTAGGGGGTGAGCAGTTTTTAGTGTAAAAATCCAGAAGCTAATGAGCTTCTGATTTTATATCTTTTTAATCGTTACTTATTTTCCTAATGTAATTGCTTGAAAATTTATGTATATGCTTACCAAAAACTGTAGCATATGCAAGTTTTTAAAGGTAAGTATTTATCTTGGTGTGCTTAAAGTAAAAAATATGTTCAAATGCTGTGAAGAACTGGCCTTGGATATCTGTATTGTGTCAGAGTACATATCCATGTAAGCAGTCGGAAAAGAATAGATGTCAGCTTTCAGCTGAATGCCCTAACTCAGCTTTAAATTTCCAAGGCTCTTTTGCTGTGACCTTTTTTCCTTTGCCTCTAAAAGTAAATCGCAAGAAAACAATGAGGAAAGAAAACTGATTTTACATGACTTTTTTCCCATTTCTGAAGAGAAAGAAATGCAATGAAGTTCTTCCAGAAATGCTAACCTACCAAGCATTGCGTATTTTGAGTCTTTTATGGAATAGATAGCTTATTAATGAAAGTATGCAGGAAGTGACCTCAGTAAAAAACTAAGTTCTCTTTAATGTATTTGTGGGAGCAGTGCTATGAGAAATTAGGCTGTAACTCAAGCACAGCTGATTTATCCACAGTGTAGGATCGGTGTGTGATGAAGATGGAAGCAATTTGGTCCTCTTCCCCTCCCATTTGGGTCAGTGCAGGAAATTTCCTGAGGGAGCATGTTTTGTTCTTCAGAATTACTTTGATTTATATACTTAGAACTGTTTCTAAGGGTGAAGGATTTCTTTCTTTGCCTGCTACAGAAGAGCCAGAGTAACGGGGTAAGAGTTACTGCAGTGGCTTTAATCAGAATGTTCCTTCCTCATGGGAATCACTGTGAATCTTCAACCTGGTTGCATGAGCTACTTTATGGTCAGTGATTATTAAATCTTAAATTTCCTTACTCCCCTGGAATGAAGTTACTTCCGGAATGTATTTTCATATGAATACACAATACAATGTGGTATTAGAGATAGCAAATTAATCACAACCAATGGGATAAAATCTGTGTAAGAGTAAAGCTTGAATCTTTATGGAGTATCGATGCAGGCTTTTAAAAGCTGTCATATTTATGCTTTTTGTGTAGTGCTGTTGTATATAGTAGGGCTTTTGAAAATTTTCACCACGTAAGTTTTGCACCTGCTGAGTTGGGGTTACTCAGAAATATTCTTCACTTTAGTGAAGACAAACTTAGACGTAGGAACATTTGCCAACAGTAATGATTTCAAGGGTTTTTTAGCAAAATGTCGAAAATGGGATTATAGCAGTAACTATAATACACGGTTATAGTCAACTGCATTAGATTATACAGAGGTATAAAGAATAGGAAGCTTTGTTGGCTGTAAGCCCCAGAAAAATGTTTTCATCAGGAGTTCCATTGAAAAGAAATTTTTTCTTTTCAATATCCCTCTTTTTCTTTTCTTCTTTATGAAGTTAATTAATTGAATATTAGCGATAGGTTGCCACTAAGCAAAAACCCCGACTTTCTTATGGTCATCATCGTTCAGTTACTACTGACTCTTGGAAAATTCCACAACAGAAATTTAAACTGAGCCTTGCCAGTTTTTGAAAGCAGTATAAGAATGATTTACTATTTCTAAGAACTGTAGTCCTAATTCCCCTCGCATTTTACTTCTCTGTTAAAACTTCAGTGAAACTTTATAATCGTGTGTGACTTGAGCCTACGTGCAGCTGATTGATGGATGCGCATGATTCACAGGATGCATTGAGGTTCATGGTATTTAATTGTATATGCTGGCTAAGCATGTTTTTTTAATTGTGTTTCTTTCAATATTATGAAAAGGTATATTAGTAAGACTTTGTTTACTAATGTTTAAAGTTGGGAAGGGGATGCTTTTGAAAAGCTTCTGAATTTTAGCTAAAGGAAATGGTTGTATTTGAAATGGTATCTCTAATACCTTTTATAGAATTGCAATTTTAAATATAATTATTGTTGGTGCTATGTAGGAGAACTAAAGTACTGTCAAAGAAAGGCCCAGTAAGTGTTAAACTACTTTTTAAGAAGCAATATACTTTGCTGTGAAGCCACTGTTTTCTGTGATTGTACTGGAAATGAAATGGAGTATTTACTAAGTTGTGCTTTAAGAATAAGGTCAAGGATATCTAAGATACTAAAAATGCTTCACAAGATTAGTGAGAACTTGTGCCTGTGCTTGATCTTTATTTTTTTTTTTTCCAGTTACTTTGAATAGTACCTTTTTTGATTTTTTTTTTTTCTGTGTATGTTTTGACTTTTTCAGATTTTACTTCATTACAAGAGTTGAATTTGTGTTACTCATTTTGATCTGTTTACATTTGCACTGATATGTCAAAGCTGGTTTGTTAAAATTTTAGGAGTGATACATAACCTTGTTGTTCCTTAGCACAGGACACATAAATAACATTGAACAGTGTCATAAGGGAAGTTCTGCATTAATTAGATCACACCTGGTTTCCTTGGAAGTGGAATTCAACAAATCCTATAGAATGTGGTTCTTGTGGCAAACACTGCCCTCTGTGTAAAGTTCATAGGCGTATGTGGTATGATTTGTAATTACTTTCTTTACCCTTGGGAGTATGACATTAGAAGAATAGTACTTTAATTCAGAATCTTAGTTTGTCTGTAATAATGCTGCAGCTAATGCTGACTAACATGGTATTTGAGACAGCAACTTTCTTAATCTCTGGGTTTTTAAAAATCCTTTTCAAGAGTAAGGTACATTTTGAGACCTTAAATTAAAGGCAAATGCAAAGTTCCTGCTCATCATGGATTTCCTTGCTCTTTTTCACTTATTAAAGAAAACAGGGGACTAGATTTTACCATTTGCAAATGAATGCAGAAGCAGCTCAGCTACACAGCTGCAGGTCTGACAGAGAAGAGGTTCAGAGCAGCCCTGCAGAGAAGGACTTTGGGGGTATTGGTTGTTGAGAAACTTGACATGAGCCAGCTTCAGTGTGCGCTCGCAGCCCAGAAAGCCAACCGCCTCCTGGGCTGCATCAAAAGGAGCGTGCCCAGCAGGTCGAGGGAGGTGATCCTGCCCCTCTGCTCTCATGATACCTCACTTGGAGTATTGTGTGCAGTTCTGGTGTCCTCAACATAAGGTCATGGAGTTGTTGGAACAAGACCAGAGGAGGCCATGAGGATGATCAGGGACTGGAGCACCTCTTGTATGAAGACAGGATGAGAAAGTTGGGGCTGTTCAGCCTGGAGAAGAGAAGGCTGCGTGGAGACCTCATAGCAGCC
>JAOEHY010037658.1:0-47456 GCA_025447955.1 Psilopsiagon aurifrons | reverse complement strand
CCCTGCTCCAGTGGAAGGTGTCCCTGCCCATGGCAGGGGTTGGAACTGGAGGAGCTTTAAGGTCCCTTCCAACCCAAGCCAGGCTGGGATTCTGTGATGGAGAATAACTGATAGATGCTCGTAGTGCTAGAGGGGGGCAGTCAAATCAGCAGTGCTGAGGGATTCCTCCTGAAATCCCTGCCTTCCAGCTGCTGGAAGCATCCTTCACTTGGCTTTCTCCTTCACTCCTATGACTGCCGCTGGAGTGCAGTGACTTCAAGTGACTGGTCAGGTTTGGCACGTTGTCTCCTTGGTGAAGCTGTGAGCATGATGCTGCTGAAGAGGCAGTGAGCTGGGGGGCAGCTTGGCGTCACGCTGTGTTCTAACGTGCACTTGAATTCTGTGTGGGGTTTGTCTTGCACCCAAAAAGCCAGAAATTCCCACAAAAGCTGACGTTAGAGTGATGTTTTTAATTCCTCGTGTTGGCCCACTCGTCTGTTTCCATAAACCCGAAGTTTTCTGTGTTCTGTGTCCTCCGTGAGGAAGTTTGTTTGGTTTCCTCGACTGTATCTTTGTGCTTTACCAAGTGTTACATGGAAGGGTTTGCGTGTCAGAGAGCCCCTCTGACTGTTCCAGGGCTGCTGGGCAGTGGTGGTTATATCAACACAGGGTGCTGCTGACTGACTTGGAGCAGAACCGGTCGGACGGCCCGAGCCACGCCGTGGGGACGCCTGTTTGTGAGAGTTTTGCACCATAAAGACTCTGTTTTGTTTTCAGCATTCTTCCATTCTGGGGAGTGTATTTGGTGACTCCTATTATGATCAGCAGATGACAGCTAGGCAGGCTAATGCCCTATCCCACCAGGTGAGCAAATTCATCTCGGATTTTCAGCTGTATTTCGGCCACTTTCAGCTTAAAATAAATATAGATCAACTTCTGATTCTTTTCTGTGAGATCACATTTTGGCCATAGAGTTTTACTTCTGTTCCCTTTAGTTTGCAATACTCAGGGATTTCTTTCGTTCTGTTGCGTTCTTTTCTTCCCCACACTCTTTCCTCCCCCATTGTAGCCAATGTTTTTTAAGGGTGTTCTGGAGTTTATTGGATTAAAAATAATGAAAATAAACCTAAAAAAAGCCACGTTTTTGGCCATAGTTGCATTTGGGAAGGATTCACTTGTAGGTGGTAACAATATTTACTCCTGAATTTGGCAAACAGCTCGTGCCTGGTGCCAAAACCGAGCACACAGCCTGATGCCTCCAGTCATTTGGTTGGCCAGTGCCTTGATTCACTCAACTCTGAAATCTATTAGCAGGAAGAAACAAGTTGGCCTCTGAGAGGCAGCACTGGATGTGCCCGATACCCGAGTTAGGAGCATGAATTCTGGGGTTTTTGTTTTCAAGCTGCCTTTTCTTTTGTTCTTCCAGTATCAAAAGCAACAGTTTTGGTTTTGCATCCACCCTCTCCTCATCCCCCTGCACTCTGAATTTGGCAGTAAACTACTCTGGAAAGTTCAGTGACAATAGACTATATTTTGATGAAGGAAACCTAAAGATGAATTTGTTTGCCTGCCTCTTTCAATGTTACTTCCCTTTCTTGAGCTTTGTATGTTGTTTTGTTGTATTTCTTGCTGGTTACAAGTAATAATTCCATTGTGCCTTGGTCTTCAGCTTGAACAGTTTAATATGATCGAAAACGCCATTAGTTCCAACAGCCTGTACAGCCCCTGCTCCACGCTCAACTACTCCCAAGCAGCTATGATGGGGCTCACCGGCAGCCACGGCAGCCTGCAGGACTCGCAGCAGCTCAATTACTCCAGCCATGGAAACATCCCCAACATCATTCTTACAGGCAAGGAAATCACAGCCTTACTGACATCTAAACCACCCAGTGCTGGTGCTTCTCTTCTTGCTTCAAGCCAAGAAAGCAAAAGGGTGTTGGTGCCTTTGAAGGTTGTTTCACCTTGTGTTACCAGTCTGGCTATTCCCTGAGTGGCAGGTGGCTCATGTTTGATCCCTGCAATCAGGGGTTGTTGTCCTACAGACATTCCCTGCCTCTGAATTTACTGTCTCCTCCACCACAGTGAGGGAGAAGCCGGAGAAGCCAAACTTCTCCCTGTGCTGCTCTGGCAGTGCCAGCAGAGGGTTTGTCAGTGGCACATATGGGAGCGGATCTGGTCACCGTTGGACGTTTGGAAACAGTTTCTGCACAGCCCACTGAGAAAACTGCCCTGCAGCCCAGATTGCAGCCTCTTGCTGATTAGAATCATGTCAATTAAGGTTATTCCTCTTAAACCTAAGGGGGAGGAAAGAGACTCTAGTGACACCATGCTGTGGCCCCCAAATATATGTGCAGGGATTTGGCTTTGTGCTAAGTAGTTACAGGGGTTCTGAGCTGCTCTGACCAATCTCTGCTTCGTCTGACTGGCAGTGAGGAGAGCTGTTCCTGGTCTGAAATGCAGCCTTAAGTTTGATAAATTACTCCAGAATTGCTGCAAGCTGCTTTATGACTCTGCCTGGCCAGTGTGCATTTGCTAAGTCCCGCTAACGCCTTTCTCTTCCTCTTCCCTGCAGTGACAGGAGAATCCCCTCCCAGCTTATCAAAAGAACTGACCAGCTCGTTGGCAGGAGTGGGAGACGTCAGCTTTGACACGGATTCCCAGTTCCCTCTGGATGAACTCAAAATTGACCCTCTAACCTTGGATGGACTGCACATGCTGAACGACCCAGACATGGTCCTCACCGACCCCGCCACAGAGGACACGTTCAGGATGGACCGGCTGTGAAGCGCGGACACCAGGAGCGTGGGAATGACGCTTGTTCCTGGAGCCCAGCCGAACTGGAGAGGCCAGCGGGTCAGTCGTGTGGGAACAGGGGCTGCTGAAAGCAGCAGCTCCGTCCTGTACACCATGTACAATGAGTAAAGCTTGTCGTTCTAAGCTTGCAGCGCTGCAGACCCCTACTCCCTGTCGCGCCGTATTTCACCCCTTACCCGCTCATTGCTGTGAATGAGTAAGGAGTTTCTATCAGCATTTTCTTCTCCAGAGCCCCCCCCAACTTTCCCCCACCGAAGCTCCAGCGTTATGTTGTCCATTTATCCTTTGCACTAGAAAAGGGGCAGGCGAGGAAGGCTCAGAGCCAAGGGTAAAGCGATTCCTTCTAACGTACCAAGCTCTTGGGAGGGGGAGAAGCGCCACTGTGTGCCCCCTTCCTCTCCCCACTCTGATCCTGTGTTGCCACCCTCTGCGAGGGGCCGGGGGAGCTGCGGGGGGGTTTGGCTCCGCTTTGTGCCACCCACTTGGTTGAGTGAAACGCTTCTCCCCTCGTGGCCAGGGTGCCCGTGGGTGCAGGTTGGTCCCTGGCCATCACCCTCCTCCTCTCCTCATGCCCGAAGCAGGAACGAGCCTGGCAGCCCCTCAGCCGTTTGCCACACAACAGGCGACTGTCAACACTATTTTCAAAGCTTTTTTTTTTAATATATATGTAATATATATATTTATATATATGTATGCATATATAAGGAGCATTTCTGAGCACACACAAAAGTACTATAATTCATTACTTGATTAGCATGGAGGAAGGATCAGAACATTTTAAAGCAGCTAAAAGAATCTAGGAGACTAACTTGCAGAGCATGTTCCTAACGTTACTTTGTGAGAGATTCCTGGGCAACAGGAAGGGCATTTCTGTAGCAATGCCTGGCTCAAATCACGACTATTTCTTATGGTTTATTTTTTATTCTTATTCATTACTTATTCTGTTACCGTTATTTATGATCTTTTTGTTTTGTTTTGTTTTATTTAAGTGTTTGGGTATTAGGAAAGTAGCTAAACTACATACAGCCAACTGAAGCACTCTACAGCATCCTTGTACAGTCCATCTTTTTGTGTTTTTATTCCAGAAATATATTATATATATTATATATATAGGTATTTTTAACTAACTGGAATTTTAAACAGATGTTGAGCAGAAGTAAGGAAGCCTATGGCAAGTCTGGATGTTTTCCTTTTGCATAGTCAAAACAGGGTGGCAGGAACGTTGCTATTCCTTCTCTCATGCTGGGGAAGAACTGGCTTCTCTGCAGTGCTGTGTCCCCGAGCAGGTGGAGAGTCTGTTGAGTTCATAACAGATTATTTCAGTTAGTCCTTGTTCATCCTCTGGGCTGCAGCATCACGGCAGAGCTAAACCCCAACCCCAACCCGCCCGTGGGCGCTGCAGCAGGGCTGTCACCTTGGTGGCGGGGGTGAATTGATGGCGAGTCCCAGGTCTTGTTCCTATTTGAAAAACACCCTTAAAGACTCCTGAGGGGTCCAATGGGCTCAACACTGATTGCCAGGGACCTTGAAAACATTGGCTTGGTTACACTGTGACCTGTGCAGTGCCAGAGTCTGTAGGCACAGGGCCCTCCCCTTGGCAAAAGTGAGGGATTAACGTTGCTTTGAGTCTAGCTAACAAATTCAAGCTCCCGTGGCATCTCTCAGCCTGTCCGTGAGGTGAGAGAGGCCTGCCAGAGCACGGCTCTCCTGCACGGGAGGGGGCAACACCCTCAGCGATTTGGTTACGTACACCCCAAAGAGAAGGGGCGGATGAGTTTCCAGACAAGCTGTGGGTCGTTAGTTCCCCCCTGGTGCAGTAGTTCTGCACCTGCTCGGGGTCTGCAGCACCTGGATTTGCTTTTTGGTCCAAAGCAGTGTCCGTTCTTTCTCGTGAGCAAGACCCATCCCCTCAGCGGTCCCACCCGTCCTCTTCCCCTCGAGCAGGGGTCTCCTTGCTGTTGGCAGTGAGCAGTGGTGAAGGTCAGCGGAGGAGCTGGGCTGCTCCTAATGCATTATATTGGGTTTCTGTGTGCTTCCAGAAATGGGTGGGACACTGCCCTGGGCCCCAGGCAAAGGCTCTGAACAGAGGCGCTGTCGGAGTCCAACCTGGGTGCGTGTTTGCTCATGTCCGTGCCATTAGTTGACCATTTGCACTAAAAAAAGAAAAAAGATGATTTTTTTTTTCTTCCAAGCCCTTTCCTTACGTGTGTCTCTCTGTTCCTTCCCACCCAACTGGAAGGTTTTCCTGCATCTCTGTTGAAAACGTTTGGGGTTGTTATGTCAGGATTTAAGCCCAGTAGTACACATTAACTCCTGGTGTCTGCTTATTTCAGATTGCTAATGCTTTCTTAATTTAAGGAGGAGAAACAAAAAGGTAGCTTTGAACAGGAGGATCCCCTAAAAGACCAGGATAATCGGGGCACGGGGGACCCGGGGTCCTGGGCTGTGGAGCAGCCAAAAGTGCAGCGTGAGTTGGATCCGCTTCCCGCAGTTCCCGTCTCTCCTCGGCGGCGTTCCTGTGTCGCGCTCGCGTTCCAATGACTCTCCTGCATGGAAATTCTCGTTCGTGATCTGTTTGTGTTTTTATTTTGAAACCCAGAGTCACTTCAGAATGAAGCATCCAAGTAGGAGACGAGATTCCTCACTGGGGACTTTTACAGGGAGCTGTTGCTAAACGCTACCTTCTCATTGGTTTGTAAACTACGCGTGTACATAAGAGATCTTGTTTATTAGACTTGTAAGTAGACATTTAAAATGGCCTTAATTTAAAAAAGAACACGTCTGGATGCAACTGTCACAATTAGGGACCATCGAGTCGAGAGAATTCCAGGTTTTGTTCCTGCCGCGCGGGGCGAAGGGCGCTGGGAGCGGGATGGGCTGGGCCACGGGAACTGTGCTCCACCTCAGAGCAGGCACAGGCTGCTCCTAGCACCAACCCTTTGAGAACCGGCGCAGTTACTTCAACGCCTCTTGGGTTTTGCCTCCCCAGAAGCCAGGTTCCAGGCGGCATCGTGGAGGAGCTGCGCTTGGAGAGGAGCTTCTCTCTACCTCTCCCGTTCAAATGTCAGTTCTTCAATGTGCGTACACACAAAGCTGGTTTTAAAGCAAACCTGATCTATGAGGCTGTGGCACCTCGTGGCTGTGGACGCATGGAGCGGATCCCAGTGCTTTTGGAACAAGTAATCTGATTTGATTTGGAAAACTCAATAGCTCTGGTTCCATTTTCATTGTGCAGGTGGAGCCTTGGGGGGTGGCTGCCCCTTCCTGTCCTGGGATGGAGGAGAGCAGAAACAGAAAGATCACTTAGCAAAAAAGAAATAGATATATATATAAAGGAGTAGTATTTGTAACTTTTTGACTTAAGTGATGTTGAAGCTGTCTGGTGTCTCAAAGGGTTACTGTCCAAACTTACCTGCTGAGTGAACCCTGCCCCCTCCCAACACGTGTTTTTATAGCTATAGATAGAAATATATATTACGAAGCTCCCAAGCTAGACTGTTGCATTTGCCAATACAATGGGGAAATAACAGGAATAAACCTTCAGTGCGTCAAATACTGTGATTCCCATGCGGAAAGCCGAGCTTGTGCTGCTTGCAGGGGGCTCTGCCCTTGTACGTACAGTTGTGCCGCGCTTGGCGCTGGCTCGCTGCGGCTCCTGCATGGCAGCGAGCGCCGGCCCTGCAGCCCCTGCACACAGAGGTGGGGGTTTCCTTTTCAAGAGGGGAAAAGCTTTCCAGAAAGAAGAAATTGTTCATTCTTTGTACATTTTATGACCTTATTTTGAATTGAATTGAATTGAATTTTTGTTTCTTTAAATAAAAAGAAGTGTGCCTGAGGCCCGGGGGTGAAGCCAGAACGGTGCTCGTGGGTGAACCTGCAGCTAGAGAAGGAGCTGCCCTCCGAGTCTGCCTAAAATCAGCATCCCAAAACTTAGAGAATCCTTTAAACTTCCCTCAAAACCAAGCTCTGGACCGTGCTTGTTTGTTAAAAGCTTGGATTTCTGTGGAAACACCTCTTGGGGCTGGAGGTCCATCCTGGTATGAGCACGATGCTGCCCCTGGAAACCCCCTCTGTGCATGAAGGAAGCGGAAGCTCCCGTCCCCTCGGGATTTTGGGATCCCAACAGCGTTTATTCCTCTGCAAAGCGGCCCCCCCGTCACTGTGATGGCAATGTGAAAGCGCAGGTAGCGTTTGTTCTGTGTCCTTTGTAAAAAAACCCCACAAAAGCCCTTTAAAAAAAGACAGAATCAATTTGTAGTTGTTCCTGTTCTTTGTATTTTTAGTTGCATCTTATTTCTACGGCGCAGTGTAGGCATGGATTGCATGTCGGTTTTCTATGCGGGCACCATGACATTCTAACTGTGTATTATAAATCATTTTTACCTTTTTAAACAGAATCATTGTGTGGAATTTCTATACTGCAAACCAAAACACTACATTACGTACTCATTTGTGTTATTTATTTTACTAGGGGGGGGCGGGGGGTGGTTTTGACTGTGGTGTATCTCGCCTTATGTGGGCTTGACCAATTTTATCAAAATAAAGGCCTAAAGGGGTAAAATAACGTTGACTGTTTTCTTCAGTGGCTTGACCGAGTTGTAGAAAGCATCAAGGAAGCAGCTCCGTGCCATAGAGGGTGTGTACAGCAAGAAAAGGCGTCTGTGTGGTGGAGCGACTCCACGTAGCAAGGGGTGAGAAGTGATTTGAGTCTCGGGTGACGAGGTGACACCGGTAACTGCATAGCGAGGCTGGAGAGCCGCGTCTGAGCCTCCCCACCCATCCGTCCGTGCCCTGAGTTCTTCTGGAGACCCTCGAGAGGGTCTTCCCTTGGCCCAGCCCTGCCACGGCTCCTCCCACAGGATCTGAACTCAAACTCTTCCATGATTCTGTGGTTCTGACGTTGCCTGAGCTGAGCAGCGCTGATGTTCTGCTCTGGAGCTGCTCCAGGCTTTTGGTTCTGCCTGAGCACAGGTAACGAGAGCAAAGAGAGCAGAGCAGGAGCGGGGGCCTGCCCCCATTGTGTCTGCAGATGCCGATGCAGCCTGGCCAGCGAGGCAGGGAAGTGTCCCCAGCCTGGGGCTCGCAGTGGTTTGTATCCCTGGAGCAGCCGCAGCTCCATCGCTGCTCAGTTTTGAAGGCATCTCTGGGAGCAGGGTGGTGGTGCGGTGCTTTGCACATCAGTGTGGTCTGAGGGTCCCCGTGGCGGGGGGAGGTTGGAGAAGGTGGTGCCATTGTGGTGGCAGCTTTGTCCACTCATCCTTCCCCTGGCTGTCTCCTCAAAAGCAGCTCCACCTCTTGCTTCAGCGTTCTCTCCTTGTACCTAAATAGGCAGGGAAATGCCTGAGCAGCGTTGGTTTGCTTTATCCTGGTTCTTTTTGCTTCATGTATTGCCCTTCAGTAGTGGCAGGAGCATGGAGCCCATGCTGTGCGTTGAGTATCTGCTGTATGTTACCTGCTTGCTGGAGGCTCGCGGTGGTCGCTGTTGGTGTTTGCTGGGTACGAGGGTCCTGTTCTGTTTGTTGTGTTTCAGTTTGCCCTTTGGTCCAGCTTGAAGGTGACGCAGTTTGTGACAGAAAACCCACATGGCAAGAGACACGTCCTCGTTTCGTCTGCCCTTGCAGTGTTTCCCTGTGGTGGCTGCTGGTGTGTACAGGAGGAGCGACAATCTAATGACAGTGGATCTACAGGCACACGTTAATGTGGCTTGTTCTGGAGCGTGGCCATGTTGGTGTTCAAGTTGTTGCTGGTTCCAGTCTTGTTTGCTTGAGCTCAAAGGTACAAATAGGAAGTTGAGCCGTTGGTCTGCTCAATGGGTGCAGGAATCGCCCCTTTCCCATCAGCCTGGCAGCTCTGTGTGCAGAAGGGACGGTGTTCTGAGCTGGTGTAGGGGTTCCTCCTCCTCAGTGAGTTCTGTTTTAACAGCGATGGCAGCTTTTGGGTCAGTCTTAGACCTGAGCTTGAGCTTTGCTTTACCTGCAGCAGAAACCCTGAGCTACCTTTGGAGGCAGAAACCTCCCAGGAGGAACTTAATCCAGGTTAACGCAGGGGATGCGGCGCTGGGTGGAGCGGTGCGTCCGTGTTCATGTGGCTTTTGTCGGCCTTCGAACTGTTGGGTTTTGATGTGCGTTGGCTCAGACCTTTGTTTCGTGGTGTCTGAATGCGGTGTGTGCGTTCTGGCTCAGGTGAAGCTGTGCGCGTGTTCGCTGGTTGCTGTCTTGCGGCGTTAGATCCTGCTTCTGCTCGATGTTTCCTGAGCCCCAGGAGCTTGGGGCGGCTCCGATCTTACCCTCCGCCCCCCACCTTCCTTAGGCTTCAGGGAATCCTTCAGTAAAGCCATTGGGATAATGAGAACTGAGGATGCGGCAGCCGCCCTCAGCCCCCCCCCTCTTGCCTTGGAATTCACGTTCCTCCAGTGGAAGCTGGATTTGAGCCTTGTACGAGCACAAAGAGAGGAGGTGGTGCTCAGCTCCCGCGTGCCGGGATGAGGCAGAGCTGCAGCAGGTCATGCTTGCGCTGGAGAAGTGTTGGGAGTGGAGGCCGTGGGGGCTCCCGTGGCTCTGGTCCTGAATGGAGCCCGCGGGGATGCTGCGGCTCGCCCTGCGGAGCTGGGAGCCCTCCCGGCCCAGGGGGCTTTCCCAGAGCAGAGGCACTCGCTTGGGGGGGGGCTCAGAGCCGGGTTTACCGCTCCCCTGGGGGCGGGGAGATCAGTCCAGGGCCTGTGTGGGATCACCCCCCCGGCGGCTCTTCCCTTCCGTTGCAATCGGAGCTTTTCCCCCTCGCTCCGCTTCAGTTGTGACTGCGTCGCAGGGAAGGGGAGCGTTGGGTGAGGTTCAGCTGACGGAAGAGGTTTGTGTCTGTGAGGGAGGGGTGAGCTCCGTGTGTGCAGGACCGGTCTTGGACACGGTGATGGTCGGAGCTGGGTTCCCTAAAGAGCGGACTCCAAGGGGTGTCCCGGGCGGCAGCTCCGGGCTGCGGCTCTCCCGTGGCTCTGCTCCGGGGTGTTGGTACCGCTCAGTGCAGCTCTTCGCTGCCGTGGTTTAGAAGAGAAGGGGTGGAACGTCCCCGTCTGTGCATCCCCCCTGGGGCTGTGTTTCTGCAGTAGGAATAGTGGCGCTTTCTGTATTCCCGTCTGGAATTTTACAGGCTTCAACTTACGGCCCCTGAGTTGAATTCTGTTGTACGAAGGGCAATCTTAATGGCACAAAGTCTGTGCTGTTTGTTGGGAAGAGTGAGCAGTGCCCAAATGGCCTCACTCGTGAGCAGTGCCCAAGCCCCCATTTGGCCGGGAAGGATTAAGCTTGGCTCAATTTGGGATTTCTAAGACATTAAATGCATGGGGGAAGCTTCTGGCCTCGCACGGGGGGTGAATATAAAGGACGATAATATTTATGGGGTGAAACATGACAGGGGCACCGGGCTTGCTTAAACCAACCTTCCTTTCCTCCCTGCACCCAAACATTCCTGAGTATTCCTGGCATGAGCATCGGCACAGTCAGAAGAGAACTGAGTGAGCAGAGATAGCGACAGGCGTTGGGTCAGCAGCATCCAGCGCAGCGATGCGAGCGTGGCGCTTCCGTGAGCTCTTACCCGAGAGAGGAGATCCTGAGGTTTATCCCGGGGAGGGATTAGACCTTGCGGATGCTCCTGGCGGTGCCGGGGCCCCATGGGGAAGGATTCCCTGGAGCAGTGGGAATTAAACGTGTCCGTGCTCACAGAGGGTGAGTTTGGTGTTACTGAAGCCCCACAGAGCTGCTCCTCTCCCAGACTGGCAGCTAAAGCCCGGCCTTGCGCAGGTCATGGAGCTTGGCAGAGCCGATTGCTGCGTTTTCAGATGGGACAAATGCTGCACGTTTCCTGTGCCGAGGAGCTGTGGGTTCTCTCCTGATATATGCAATCCTCAGCTACAGCAACGGCGGCACAGGGCCGCTGCAGCGGTTGTCCCTGCAGCAGGAAAGTTCTATTTATTGTGTTTTTCTCTAGGTGAAGTGGAAACTGAAGTTGGCTTTAAGTGTTTGCGATCTGAGACATGATGTGAAAAAGCAGCTCAACTCAATGTACATTCTTTTCAATCCTTTTTTTTTTGTGTGAAGGCTTTTGTCTTTGTATCTTTGCATTATTTGTAAATGAAATGTAATAAAAGTTCAACTGGTTTTGTCTCTGGCTGCTCAGCTTTTTCTTAGCTTCATTTGTGGGGTGGTTGCTCCTTGGCTGCTGGTTCTTGGGGTTGAAATGGTGGTGGTGCAGTGCTCTCGTTTCGAGAGGAATGGTGGAATTGAGTGCCAGCGGTCCCCTGGCTTCCGGCAGTGCTGAAACCCAGCGCTGCATGAGGAACCTGCATCTGCTTGGAAGGACGCAGGGGGTATGGCAAGTCTTGAGCTTGGAGCTGTCACCAGAAGCATCCCGAGTGCTGCTGTCTTGGGGCCAGTGTGGTGATGGGCTCAGCTTCACTGAGGTTTCGGCTCTGGGCTGCTATTTCGCTTTAGGGCTGTGTGGGGTGAGGAGAGTCTGAGCTGCAGGAGGTTTGAGTGTCAGTGCTCAGCCTGGCCCGATTCGCTTGTCCCCAGTGTGGGCTTTGCCTGGGTGTAGCGTTTGCCACAGGAGCGTCTGCCTTGGGTGGCTCATGGGGATGAGCAGAGGCGCCATGACCAGGGCAGGACATTACAAAGGCAGCTGGGTCAGAAGGACCAAGTCCCTCCACTTGGGCAGCGGCTGCATCGCTCTGGAGTAGAGTGAATCTGCTTTGGACCCCGGTTTGTGCTTGTCTGTGGGAAGGTTCCTCTGCACTGAGGGACGGGGCTGCTGCAGAACCTGCGCTTTGTGGGAGGAGGGCGCGGGACACTGCCGGGACCGGTGGCAGTGAAGGGTTGTTCATTCCTGCTCTTGGCTTGGAACCATCTCGGGCCAGATCCACTTGGGAGTCGGTTTCTTAGAAGCTTATACAATATCCCTTCCAATCTGAGAGCCCTTTTGCGGAGGTGGAAGGTGTGTTCACAGCCTGTTTGTTCGGGAACGTGTAGTGGGAGCAGCATGGCCGGGATGGGTACTACAGCCTTGCTCCAGAGGGGAGCTTGTACCGAGCTCATAGAACTGCGCTGCTGAGTGTTCCACAGAACTAGGAGCGAGTTTCAGTGTAACTAATGTGAACCCCTTACCTGATGTGCTTTTGTTGCCTCTTGAGGCAGCCTGGAGTGCTGCTCCTGGTTACCAGAAGGTACTGGGGATTACGCTAGTGCAGGACTGAAGCCTTCCCCCGTTAGCAGCCTGTGTCTGCTCCTTCCAGCTCAAACAAGCACCCATGGCGCCAATGGCTGCAGCATTCCCTGGTCCTTGGCTGTTCAGCTGTGGGAGTCCCGGCCCGGTGCCGTAAGACAGATCCCACCTAAAGCTTTCGTTTAAAGCTAATCCCCACCCACAAGGCCCAGGCGGGACAGTCTGAGCAGAGGGAGGGTCTCGCAGGAGAATATGGCCCTGAGCATTTGTACTGACTGATAACTCAGCTGCCGAGGGGCTCTCTTACACGTCTGGATCAGAATAGTTTCAGAGGATGGAAAAGCAACGTGCACATGACAAAGAAAAAGTCTAGTATTTATTATCCAACATTCCAAGTATTTATTATCCAACATTCCAGAACAAAGACACTCTCCTTAAAGTGCTTTTTTTTGTCAATGTTTTGTGAGCACTTGTACATGGGCTGCTCCCTGTGTCCTTTTCAGACGAGTGCTGGCATTGCTTGAAAGGAAAACAAACATTCACACTCGAGAGCCTTTGAGTAGGGAAAATGTCCCTGGGAATCATCCACACGAGACTGCCTCAATTCCAGCTACAGCAAGCAGCTTCTCAGCACATCCACGGTGTGTGGAGAGCTCGTGTTTACAGCAGCTCAGGCTCTGTTCACACTCGCTGTCTACACCACGGCCGTGCCAGCGGGGTTTGGAGCGTGTCAGACAGCTGCTGTCGTAGGAGAGGTGCTGGATGGTGCCGCAGTGGTACGTTACTTACAGTTCCTCACGGGGGCTACAGGAGCGATAGTGGGGCAGCTGAGCAGGGGCTGAAAGCAAGGCTGGCTGGACACGTCTTGACACCAGGGCTTAGTCTTGCTGAACTCGGAATGTTTCATAGTCTTCTGGGATGGTGTCTGAGGAGGAGGAGATGAAAGCAAATACAGATTAGAAGTAGAACCAGGAGTGAAAAATCGACTCGGGTGCTGTGGGCCCCCCCGCTGCAGGCGTGGGGACAGGTTATCCCAGGCACATGAGAGTCCTCAACGTAAAGTGGCAGAAATTCCTGTCCTCGCTCTTTGAAACTCACCGTTGCAGCGGTAACGCAGGTTTGACCAAATGATGTTCTCTTGGGAGAAGCAGAAGACTCCCAAGCGGCCTCCTCGCATGGTTGTGTCAAGGACAACTCCAGTGTCCGCTACTACTTCAGGTCCTTCATAGAAACGAGCTCTAGGAGAGAACGAGCAGGTGTAGGACATGAACATGAGAGTGATGCACCCACATAGAAACCGTTCCTCAATCAGACGCTCCCTCCTCTTTCCCTCCGCACTGCACTAGAGATGCTGCTGTGTTAAAGTGCTCCTCAGGCGTGCAGAGGAAGTTGTGAACCCCCACCTGATGTATCCGACCTGGGGCCGGTGTTGCAGGAACCAGCGGTAGGAGGTCTTATCCTTCCAGCCGGAGTTGCGAGGGTCCTTCCACAGCAGCTTGACCTGGTCTGTGGTGTCTCCTGTGTGCCACAGGGAATTGCGGAGGTACTCCCCTGGGCCTGTTTTAGACTTCACTGCCTGAGACCGAGAAGAGACTGGTAAGATGTGGGGATAAAGAACTGATTGACTGTAGCTCCATGTGTCCAAGCAGCACAGCTAAGAAAAAGGCCACAAATCCACTAGGGAATCCTTTTTCAATGGCTGCTTTACCTTCAGTTGAATTCCAGGTTCTGCTACTGCTCGGAAGGGGTTTGCCTGCCAGTATGTCTGTTCCATCTGCTTCCACATGACCACATAAAAGCTGGAACTGTCCTGGTAGCCGAATATGAAACCAGCATAATCGTCATCTGTGGCAGTGTTGACATGGAATGTGCCCTCAAAGTCCACTCCGTTGAATGCCGTGTAACCTGGAATTGGTAAGAAAACAAAGATTCTGTGTTCTAAGACAAAATGTAGATCCATTTGATTCCAGATCCGGATGGGAGAGGTGGATTTTGCTAAGCTGAAACCTCTGCTACTGCAGAAAGTATTTCCCCAGGAGGTGGATGAAGCATTGGGTACTTGTAAAGCTGCACTAGGAGCAGGCAGTTACTGAGTGGTAACTTTCCCAATAGGACAAAAGGAAGAGCCTCACCTACGGCCAGGCCGGGATCACTGTTCATGGTCTGGACAATTTCCATGCCCTGAAAAAGAAGAATGTTGACTCATTAGAACAGTTTCAAATGTACCAACTTGACTCTGGTTCAGTGCTCAGAGGAAAGATACCCCTGGGGTGAGGCTCCAGCATTAGGATTTGAAGCCTGCAGAGTCTTCTAAGGAAAACTGCACCCAGTTTGGTACAGGCCTGTCCCGTCCTCCCCCCAGCCTGTTCTGGAGCAGTGTCTACCTGGTTGAGGACAATCCAGTTGGGGTCAATCTGTGCATCGCCCTCAGGGTCCAATACAACCGTCTGGAAAGCCCTGAAGTCTGTTAGTGTCACCTCTGCGTTCTCTGGGCACACGTCAATCCTGTCAATCACCATGTCTCTGTCAAAGTCATCTTCACAGAGGTTTCCCACACCATCACCTGAGAGCACGAGAGAAGAAAAGGAGTAACAAGTGTTCATTAATCTCTCCTACCCCTTACACCCGAGTTTTACTCCAGGAGTGCAGTTTAAGGTAGCCACATGCAAGGTTAAGAAGTGCTCAGAGCACTGCTACACTTTAAGTCAGTTGCAAAGAAACCCCGAGGCTTCTCTTGCTTGCAGAGATGCTGTGAGCAGAAGAGACACCTCAAACTGTTGTCACTATGGAAGAGAACTTGTGCCAGGTATGATCCTGGTGTCAGGGTTTTGGAGATCTGAAAATGACATAGGGCTGTCCCAGGTCAGTACTGAGAAGATCTTAATTCCTGGCTATCTCTAGAGACCAGACTGGTAGGCATTAGCCAGCAGGAACTGAAGGGCCCAAGCAGAGCTCAGCTGCCTCCATTTCCCCTTACCATCTGAGTCTTCTTGGCCAGGGTTAGGGACAAGCCGACAGTTGTCAGGGCCTGGAGGTTTCTCATCTGGAATCCCATCATCATCATCATCATCATCACATTCATCTCCCAGCCCATCATTGTCTGTGTCCACCTGGGAGCTGTTGGGCACTGATGGGCAGTTATCCCGTGAGTCTTGGTGGCCATCGCCATCGCTGGTGGAGAAAATCACAGGTAAAGCTCATCCATTTTAAAAGAAGCAGGTGACACCTTTCGAGGGGCTGGGTCCTCAACAAGAGCAGCTCAAGTTGGTGAGTTTTGCCTCTTAGCTACACCAACAACAGAGCAGTAATATCCCTGCTGGAGTGTCCGAACAGGTCTGGGGGTGGTAGGTAATGATGAGCAGGCCAGCACAGGCCGTGCTTTCACTGACATGTTCTTTTGGGGTGTGAAGAGAACTCCACTTCCCTTAACCTCTTTTTCTCAGGTAAGGCCAAGCCAGGCTGACAGGGAATTGCCTTTTTTTCCCCCAATCCCCAAGGTTTCATGCAACCCCAGTATAATCTTTGCAGCAAGCTCTCACCTGTCCTGGTTGGTGTCACAGACATCTCCCACCAGATCATGGTCGGTGTCTTTCTAGTAAAATAAAGCAATAATAAGTGAAACTTTCCATAGATCAAGAGGTGGATTAGGCAATAAAGAGACCAAAGAGAGGGGTCAGCTCAGTGTCGTGGCTGTTCAGATTGAAAACAGAGCTGATGACAGTGGGATTGTTCCTCCTGCAGGATTTCCATGTGGCCCTGATGGATTGAAGCAGTGCAGTTTCTAACCACAGATGAAGAGGGTAGGAAGAGAGGAGGCCATAGTGCAGCGGTCCCTCTCTGACTTCCTCTTCCACACACCAGGACGTTTGACCCTGAGGGGCTGCGCTTTTGTACTGTGGGATTTGCAAGTGGTGCTCAGTGAGTTCCCAGGTTTGTGCACCTCAGGCAGGTGCTCCAGCACCGTCACAGGACTGCAGAATGGGGAGTACTGCCTTACCTGGTCTGGGTTACTGACTGTGGGGCAGCTGTCACACATGTCTCCTACTCCATCACCATCGGCATCTTTCTGATCAGGGTTAGGAACTCTTTTACAGTTGTCCATTGGGTTTTTAATCCCTGTAAAACAAGCAAAATGGACCCATCAAGGCAAGAGGCCTATTAGGCTCTATGCAACACGATCTCTTTTGGATGTAAGAGATGGCAAAAACTGAGGGCAGTTGAAGTCATGTAATAAAGCAACTGTTTTACACAATTTCAGTTACATCCGGGCAGCTCTGGGGATGAAGAGATCAGCAGCAACTGATCTTAAAACACTCCAGGCTGCATCATGCTGGATGTCTGAGCATGCTGCTGCGCAGGAACCCGAGAGGAAGTGTCTCAAACTGGGTTCGTTAGGGGAAGCTAAAGAATTGAAGAATGTGGCTCCAAACTGGCATCACATCTGTGCAGGAGTGAGGGGACAAGAGGATGAAGCCGAAGCTGTCTGTGGTCCCCAAAACCATGACAGAGGCTTTCCCTCTAAAGCACATAACTGTGTAACTGGAAAATAAGTCAAAGTCAATCTTGGCCATTTGACCTGGAAGGTTTAAACGGGGCCTTTTCAAGGACAGGAACAATCTAATTGCAACCTGAATGACTTCACTTCCTGCTTCCCTGCATCTGCCTACTACAGCAGCAAATCATGCCAGCAGGATGCAGCCAGGCCCAAACACTGCTAGATGCAGAAATACTCTGTAAGTAAGAATGTGTGCCTCAGGCCAGAGCAGTTGTGATTTCTGGCTTTTGAAAGCAGGCTTTGTGCAAATACAGCAGCATCAGTGCACACACTGCTTCTGAAGTCATTTAATGTTTTTTCACCCCAAAAGACAGCCCTAATACAAACTGCCTTGAGCTGGCAACTGCCAACAACCTGGTTATTCCTGCACTTCATACATTTAAATTACATCACCAAGTAGTGTCCTTGTGTGGCCTGAGAACATCTTTCTTGCCTCAGTCTGACACAGGTTTGACATGATGGTGCACGATAAGAGTGCTAATAAAAAGTTGTTAGCACCATCCTGATGGGAGAGTTAAACCCTGTGAGAGGTGAAGGATGTTGGCTTGACTTGGCAGCTAAAAAACTGAGCTGTGTTCAATCCTACCAGAAGTTAGTTCTGCTTCTGTAGATCTCAAGCCTCTGAAGGCTGGCACTTGCCCTGAGGCTATCTAGCTGTGTGCTGCACAGCTTTCTGGGCTTTAGATCAGTATATATGCACCCCTCTGAGGATGCTCTCCTGCTGCTCTTACCATCTCCATCCATGTCATCGTCACACTCATCTCCCTTCCCATCACCATCAATGTCCTTCTGATCGTTGTTCTTCACTTGGCGACAGTTGTCACAGGCATCACCGAAGTTGTCCTTGTCCATGTTGCGCTGGTCTGCGTTGCGCGTGTACACACAGTTGTCCTGTGGGAGACGGGGATGGGCTGAAGGGGAACGTGTGGCTCTGAGCATGCTACTGAGGAGTCACACAGATACTTGGCCAAGTGAGAGACAGAGAGAAGTGAAGGCAATTGCTATGCAAGACCTTTGGGTACATTTAGCTAAGGCAGAGATTAAGCATTAGAATTCAAACCTCAGCATTTAATATCCCATCTCCGTCAGCATCATCATCACAAGCATCTCCAATTCCATCCCTGTCTGCATCCTCTTGGCCGGAGTTGGGGACAGTCATGCAGTTATCCTGCAAGGAAAGCAACAAAGAGCTTGTTAGGAATCCAAGTTCTGAAGGATGAGCAGGGTCTCACATCAGAATGGCCCAGTTCTGGTCAGGCATTCTTCTGATGTCCTGTTATCAGCTACACAAGACAACTGCACCATACCTTGCGGCACTTTTTGTCTGAGCAGCGTTGCTTCTCATCAGGGACTCCATCAATGTCTGTGTCCTTCCCGCACACGTAGCCATTCCCTGCCCACCCCACGAGGCACTGGAAGACAGCACATGAACAAAATGAAACTGGCAGCGAGTCCCCTGATGGCCATACGCCTCCAGAATGGAAGGCTTCACATGAGAATCAGCAGGAAACATTGCAAATCCAGGTACACAGTGCTCTACGGGAAAAATATTGTCTGGAATAAGCATTTATGATGTAAGAAGCATTTTACATAGCTCAGATACAAGCTCTCAGCTTGTTCTTGAGATTATAAAGAGATGCAGCAGCATCTTGGCTCCTGCAGGTTGCTGCAGGGTGCTTCTCGCTGCTCAGCTGTGCGTAATGTTCCACCACTGACAAATTTGTAGCACTTCAGGGGAAGGCAAAAACCAAAGCTCAAACACACAGGAGTGGTGCTGAGGTGCCACGAGCACCAGGGAGCACTGGAAGCGACCCTGCAGCAGCTCAGGTGTTAGAGAGCAGGTCGGTGTCGGGAAGTCTCTCCAGGAGAGGGCAGTGGCAGACGCAGCAGAGCAAGCACAGTGCACGGGAAGGCGGAATGAGCAGACGCTGCTCGCGGGGAGGTTTGAATCTCACCGCGCAGGAGAGGGACCCGTCGCGCTCCACGATGCATTCTGCTTTCTCATGGCACGGGCTGATCTCTCCATTAGGGCAGCGCCTCACTGACTGGCTCTTGCAGCCACTCACTTGGTCCCCAACAAAGCCAGGTTTACAAGCCCCGCATTTGTAGGATCCCTGCAAGGAAGAGCAATAGGGAGTTAATCACATGAGTCCTGGCAAGCCTTTGCTGTAACCTTCCTCAGCAGCTGATTTCCGCAGCTAGCAGGGGCCCCAGAGCCTGGGGAAGAGACCCACATGAGGCTTTCAGTAGTACTGACCCGTGTGTTGATGCAGATGGAGTTGGGGACACAGTTTCTGGCAGCGCCTGTCTCGCATTCATTGATGTCAGTACAAACCTGCCCAGGATGAACAAAACAGACTTCACTCTTGAGCAGATCCCCCATTCAGATTACAGAATTAGAGCATCACTGGACACAGAAGCAAACCCCCTGACACACCTTACTAGGACCTAGCGTTCCTTCAAACTGAGGGCAGATCCCAGCAATATTCCTGACCCCAGGCAAGCTGCTCACACTCTACAGTCACCAGAGATTTTAGCCTGGCAAAATAGCTTAGCTCTGAGCTGAGCTGGCAGAGTATCTCCTTACAGTAAAAGGACAGAAGCAGGTCAATGGAACAAGAAGGTCAAAGGCTGCATCCTGTGACCAGCTAGCAGCTCTCTAAATAACACAAGCCACATGCCCTTCCTGCTTATAAACCATAAGCTTTTGTTGCTGGTTTTACTTTAGCCTGTCTAACAGCTGTTGGGGGAAGCAGAGGGGGAGTAACTGCATGAGCTCTTTGTGTTCTAGCATGAAGGATTCTCCAGCCTGGCTTCACAGCCCCAGAGGCGTCAGAGATGTAACACGCTGTCCAGCATAGACTGAGCAGAAGTAAGGTCTTGGAGCGGAGGTTGCTTCACTGCTGATGTGCCGGGACATCGTTGGCAAGTCTCTCCTCTCACTGCATCAGTGTTTGCACCAACACAATGCAGTCACCTTGCATGTCCCTCCCATTTCTTTGAAGGCTCCAAGACTTTTGAATTACAGTTACAAAGGGGAAAGAGTTAATGATTCCTAAGGGAGACAGAAGCGTTTCTGGACCTTACCTGTTTGTTGGCTCTTGCATAGGCCAGTCCAACCCCTTCGACCATTTGGCCGGTGAAGCCGGGAGGGCAGGGATCACAGCGGAAGCCAGGGCTGGTGTTAATGCACTGGACCTTCGGGAAGCAGGGGTTTGCATTGCACTGCAAACAAGAGAGGTGGTGCAGAGCTATGAGGCAGGCCCACAGCTCTCCCTCAGAGCCAGCTGGGAAGCCAGCTCTCAAAACAGGCCTCGCTGGCTGCTAGCCACCTATTGTACTTTGCTTTTTAAAGAATAAACTAAAAATGCATAGAAGTTCCTGGCTTTCCTTGCAAGTGGAAAATGCAGCTTCCCCAGCTCCGTCGTTCCCCCGAGTTCCACTAATGTGCAGATAAGTAAAACAAATCAACTCTCAGAACTAATTCTTCGTTGGTGACATCAATTGCCCAGGCAAAGGACTGGCTTCACTTCACACTTCCCTTCCTGGCAGTCTCTGAATCCGGAGAACTGGATCATTTCTTACACTGGTTTTGACAGACAAGAGCAGTTGTTTGTTTACTACCCTGGGATGCAATTGTCTTCCAAAACTTCTACTAATGCTTCATTTTTTCCAATACTTTGCTATTTTCACTGAATTCTTGTGCTCTGTACCAGCAGACACATCAACAGAGCAGTTCCCACGGTTTTGTGACCAACAGATTATCATCACTCTCATCGACCCTTTTCAGCAGGTTTCAAATTGAAACACTAAAAAGGTGATACAGTTTTGCAAGACACTTGCAGTTGCTTGGTGGCCTAATCAGAGAGCATAGGACTCAGGTTTGGGAACCACACAACTGAGGAGTCTTATGTATACACAGAATTAACAGTTGAGTGAAGCTTTGCACAGACATGGAGAGAAAACTTGATGGAATGCCACACTTCCTAAAAAAACCAAACTGTATCTGCCCAGCAAGGTTTGATTTAAAGGCAGAAGTACAGCATTAAGAGTAGTGTGGTAAGATTGATTGTAGAAAGGACTATCTGGGAAGCGTTTGATTCTATTCCACACATAATAGATCTTATCTCTAACAACTCATCAGCCATTAGCTCAAAAGATCATAAGACCAAAAAGGACTGTTCTGGGCTTTCGTACTCACCCTCGGGTGTGGTACAAACTGAAAGATTTATTTTGTTGGAGCCTATGTATCTTTTAGAAAGAAATCCCTGGCTGGATATAAACCCACCATGGAACAAAGCTCAAGGGAGGCTGAGATACAGACTCCCGTCCCATGAAATGATGTTTCTGTTGAACTGCAGCTCTGAGGGGATTTGCAAGACTTTTCTTTATAAACCACAAACCAAACCTGCAACACTCCAAGCCAAGTGGGTCAGATTTGTACCCTCCAGCCTGTCCCACTTGGGGTTTTTACCTCATTGATGTCTGTGCAGTGGGTGCCATTGCCCGAATAACCCGGGGGACAGGGTCCGCAGCGGAAGCTGGTGCCGGTCTCGGTGCAGGCCACACCAGGGAAGCAGGAGTTTGGGAGGCATCTGTTAAACTGTGTCACGGTGATGACAGGGCCTGTGGCCTCAGTGTGCATGCCTGGAGGATGAGAGGAATCTTAGAACAGAGCTGTCACTGCCAGAGACTAGCATCAGGTGGTGCCACTGTCTCAGAAGGGACACACAGGACGTTTCCTCACATCCTTTCTGAGGTCAAAGAGTTGTAGCTGTTTTGTAAAGGGAAAAAAAATGAAGCCAGAAGCAGCAGTTCGACAAATTTCTGAGTCAGAGCAGACAAAAAATAACTAAGGAACCCCAGAAGCCTTAGCTGCAGTCCAAATCTCTTGTTGCTGTTCCACAGAGATCAGTTCTCTCCTTGGTTCCTTCACAACTACTCCTCACTGGTGCTACAGGCTCAGGCACCTGGCTATAGCAGAACCCACACAGGCTTAACTCTGGGAAGCACTGTGGAGGGCTGTCAGCCAAAGTCTCTGTTGCAGAAACAGGCATGTTAAACAGGTCAGCTCGATCTGTACCAGGAAAATACTCTCATCAGGCTCAATAAGGCTTTGTGCCATAATGTTATGCATAACATGCTACCTGTTGTCTCCACAAGGCAAGAAACCTCCCTTCATCCTGGCAGATGGGAAATCAATCTGTTATTCAGCCATTCATCACTTCTGGGCTGGAATACAGCAATATGGTTCTTCTAAGCATGACGTACTGTGCTTGATGTGTAGGAAATTCTAACCCATACAAATGCTCCTGCAGTCCTATGCCGAAGCAGTGTGAACAAATCCAGCCTGTGCCCACACTGCTCGCACCAGCTTCCCTTAAACTTTGAGGCCAAATGCCAGGTTTTTGTCTCTATCCTCATGTCCTGACCCACAGCACTTGGGAAGTTGCAGAATCAGTCTGTATGGGACACAGAACCTCACTGAAGACCAGTTCAGGACTGTGAATAAGCTCTCCAGAATTGTCACAAGTCTCTCACAGCCTCTACTCCAAGTGGTAGCAGGACACTTTTTGCTCCCACTTTCTCAGCTTAAAAGCCTAACATGAAAAACCTGAAACAAAACAGAACAAAAGCCAACACGCTACCACTGCCAGCAGCAAAATCTTCACTAAGCCCAAGGCTTCCTCTCTTCATGTTTCTCTTTCTGAGCAATAATGAGAAGCACACGACTGCTGGGAATCACGTTGTTCAATGCATGACTAAAAGAGGCTCAAATTTTACAGTAAGGAGTACAGAAGAACACGCATAAAACAGACTAGCAAGTGGGGAAGGCAGAAATCAAGTAACAGAGAAAGTTCAGGACAGTTTTATGAGCAAATTATTAAAACAATTGCTGTGGATGAATGCAGTTCTGTGCTGCAGGCCCCACGAGCTTTGGCTAATATCTATTCCAGCAGAAGGGCAGTCTCTCCAAATGCAGACATGGTTACTGCTGCACTCTTTGAGTGTCCTGGCAAGAAACAGCATCTCCAAGAACCATGCTTTCTGCAAGCCAGATATATCGGAAGTAAGTTCCAGTTTAGAAATAGAACCCTACAACATTTACTGGGGAGCAGAGGACAAGATTTATATGGGAAAAAATATGACCCTGTTTCCTGAATTCTGCATAAACAACCTCTTTGCTTGGATGGTGGCAGCACTAGGATGGAAGGAATAGCAAAGCAGTACCTCTTGGGGGTGATGTTCTCTTCCACTTGCAGCTCAGGAGTAGCCAGTTGCATCCCACAGGATACCCAGTGTGCATTCCCAGGCAATTCAAACATGGGCCATGGGTTGGGGTATGAGGAGATATGGTTTGGCAGCTTTCTGCACCAGCATGTAGCTACTATGAGAAGTCCAGCGTGGTGTGTCACAAAGCCAACAATAAAGCTGATTTCAGAAACAGTGCAAGTAAGCAAATGCTGGGGGTTGCTGGAAGGAAAGATCCAGCTTTTTAAGGCTACTTCTGCTCAGGAAAGGGGTAATAGCTTCAGCTGCCATGGAACATGAGAGCAGCATGGAACACTGGTCCATGTGTGCAGAATGTTGTGGAGGAAAAAAAGCATCACTAGTACTGAGTGTTACCCTGTGACACTCAGGTAATTGTGAAACAAGCCATTTCCTTTGGGGACACAGTCACAGGTAGCTTTTTAGTACTTGTTTGCACACAGTAGTATGAAGGACTTGGAGGAGATAGCTGAACATAGGACTCGGCTCTCTAACTCACCACAGGCATCACACTCCATGACTGTATTCTTCAGGAATGTTATCTCCTTAATCTAGAAGAAAACAAGAACCATCACTTAGCCAAAGGGTGAGTTTTACTCCCACACAAACCTGTAAGCCCCACTGCCAAACCCAGGCAGACGACACAGTGACCGACAAAGTAACTCTGGGTACCCAAAGTCTATGTTGCAGACTTTCTGGAAGCTGAGGTGACTTGTGCTCCCCTACTGCAAGTCACTCTCTGCTGCAGTGTTTCTCCAGGCTAACTTGGTAATACCATTCTGTCACAGATGCAGGAGACACTTGACTTGAATACACACAAACAAGTGTCATAAAGAAAGAGAAATGTACTTTATTTGGGTCTTCTACTCTAAAAGATGCTGAACTAGAGTCTAAGAGAGATCTGCTTGATCTGCAGCCCAGGCTCTATGTAAGGAAAGCTCAGAGGGAGGCTCCCATGAGCCATCTTTGCAGATATCTGAATTACCTCTGACATTGCCTATGCCATTCTTTGTCCTTAACGCCCTTGCCATGAGGATGTTTAGAATCTGCTCATGAAAGCTCCTCCCTCCAGACTTCCTCACCTGGGATATGGAGAGGCAGAAGTAAAGCATGTCAGTCCCAAGCTAATGTTTATAGATTCTCCAGCATCGCAGAGAGCAATCCCAGCAGACTTCTCTCCTGCAAAGCCTCACTGTCTGCAACCGATGCTCAGGACCAACCTCTCACACCCTGTGGACATCATTTCACTTTGACAAAAGCCCATGTCTTGGCCAGCTCCCAAGTGTAAGAGCAAGATTCATCCTACTCTAGATGCTCTCCTTTCTCCAACACGGCCTGGGGTCCTGTATTTTGAATAGTTAATGCAAAGAGAGATCTAACTCAAATCCCCAGAACATCTCCCATTAGAAGAGGGTGACAGAGCAGAGTGGAGGATTTGGAGCACTACTAATGTGTATCAGTGGCTCCTTTGTGCCAAAAATACTTCAGCCATTTGGCTCAGGAGAGTAGATGTGACTTTTCATTGTTAGGCCTCTAGCCATCTTTATTGTCAACACCCCAAAATGCTGAATCAAGGAAAAGTGAGCTATAGAAAATCTTTGCACAGATTAAGCAATGATGAACGGCCCCCTTGGCTCTCCAGTTGTATTTGCAAGTTTTGCTTATGAAGTGTTCTTGAAAGCACTGTTAAGAAAAGCCATGGATGAAAAAAAACCCGAGTAGGTGGCAGAGTGAGAGAAAGAACAAACAGAAAACCTGCATGGTGAGGCAAGGGCTGAGCTGGAAGGGAACACTGGAAATCGTTGCTCGAGGCTGCCAGGAACCATGTCTGACCTGGTTCCTAGTAAACACTGGCTATTTATGTGGCAGCCTGAGATGTGAGGGGAGCTCGACGCAACAGATGGTTTTGCAGATCAGAGGCCGCCCAGTTTGCACTGGCACAGGGACCTGTCTGCCATTCCAGTCCTCTGGCAGGCAGAGGCTGCTGCCCTCAGCTCCCACAGTGGGGAAAGGGAGAATGGAACCTTTTACTATGCTTAAAAGGGAGTTGACCAGGCAAACCACCATCTCCTCACTCAAATAGGAAAAGATCTAAGCACCCAAGAAGTTCCAAATTCCCTAAGAAACAACCAGAGCCAGAAAAGCTTAGGACTAAAACAACAAGAGGAAAAAGTGAATACAGAGCTTGTTTAGACTCCATATGACTTCCCTTTCCAGGACCCTAATAGATGGCTGAAAGGTCTCTTCCAAGTTTGGACTCTCTAACTGATTTCATGAGCCCACAAAACCAAGGAAAAAGTGACTTGTTTTTCCAGTTAGATACATACCCACTGTGTGTGCGTGGCTTTGGGGTTTTTTTGGTTCTTTCTGTTCTCAGCAGACAGGGTTCTAAGCAGCAGAATTTGGAATTCACATGAGTCCACTTTATCTCAGAGTTACAGATGTGATTGTGAGACCACCTATTGATTCCAGTTTGCAGTGCAATAATACTATTTCTCACTTCTCTTCACACAAGAAGCAGCCCCCCCTGCTGCAGAACTCAGCACATAAGGCAGAGGATTCAGAGATCTCTCTGAATACGAGGAATCAGGTCCCTTTCTCACCTACCTGCTGTTTCAGCAAGTCTCGAACTTCCATTAGCACACGGTTAGTTTCTCTCATCTCTTCCAGCATTTCTGGCCCAACTTCACCTCCTAAAAAAAACAAAGTGGTTGGGAAAAACACAGAAGAGCCATTAGCAGTCCACATCAATGGTATTATCAACTTCAGCTTAAGATAGAAGGTATTATTAAGATATGAGGAGATACAGACTCCTCCACACCAGTCTCTTTCCGTTCCTATCTAGAAGCTTGTTGGAATTAACACAGACCTGCACACAGGGTAGAGTTTGCTCTGGATGGGGCAGACAGTGATAATCAGCCATGCCTGGCAGGTAAGGAACAGCTACCCCTCAGCAAACAGCTTGGCCTGGCAGCCTGGCAGTTGTGGTAGCTGCTTATCTGGCACGGGCTCTGCAGTTCACACATAGAAAGGCTTTGCTGCCAAAAGCAGCAGATTAATAATTCAGTGCTGTGGAAGCCGCTATGAAGGGCACCACTGAAGTAAGGCTCTTTGCTGAGTCTATCCCAAATGTGCTGCCAAGCACTGAACGTGGAAAACCAGCACATCAGCCCTTGCCTCTCCTGTTCTCAAGGGACAGACTTTTCCTTGCTGCAGATAGGTTCTTTTTGGGTAGCGGCAGTTTCAAATTGCTCAGTAGTGTTCAGTGTTTTGGGACATGGAGGACCCATCTGCTCCTCCAACACTGCAAAATCCTGTTTAAGCTATGCTGAACGGGATAGAAATCATTTTACAAGGTCATTTAGGGAGATTAACATGACTTTTCTCTCCCATCTGCTAGATTCTACACTTGCCCAGTCCTCTGAGACATGCTCAGCATCTAGTCCGTACTCTTTGCTCAAGAGGAATGAATGGAAGCAGCTCATTGCTGCTAAAACTATGTCAGTTTTAAGAAAACTTGAACCATTGAAACCAAGTGGACACAAAACTCAACTCTGCCATTCCCTGTCCCTCATGAGAAAGCACAACCTCATTTTGGCTTTTCTAGATGAATCAATCCTTTAACAGAAGTCACAGCTTGCCTACAGCATAAGCAAACTTAAAAAAAGACAAACAGCAGCATCTGCCACTGGATGTTCAGGGGAAAATCAGCTGCATTTGGGGGCTGCCTCCTTCGGCATGAGGAGCTTGCCAGTGCACAGGCAGGGTGTGAGCCCACGCTTAGCACAAGAACTCTGGCATTCTCTGTGACAAACAAGCCCAGAAGCCTCACGGGTCTACCCCACAAAGAACCAAGAGGATTCCGTGAGTATTCACAACCTCTCCAATACATTTTGGTTTGGGAACTAAATTGGAAGTACCACAAATGCGACATTCTGAGACAGAAGGACTGAATTCAATTCTTATTTTATTGAAAACAAGGAGCTTGCACATGATTTCTAAATCCAGAGTTTTTGAATAAGCTCTGCAGGAAGCCTTCAGGCAGCTGCCGTTATTCCTGGGCAGAATTTTCCATCCCTTGTAGCAAGATGTAATTTAAAAGAAAAGTTTTTTTAATATACAAATTCACAATAATGATTCAACTGCCCAGGAGCAAATCCCAAAGCAGTTGCAGACATTCCCATTGCTGTGCATCCCTCTCCATGCACTCATTCTGTCTCCACAAGCACACATCTGAATCTCTGGTACACAGCCTTAAGTCTGCCAGATCTCACATATCCTCTTTGAGCTGAGCATCCCCCTATTGTAATGAACTACATTCCTGGAAGTCAGGGCTTCCCTGAGCTCTGCGTGCACAAGCAGAGAGGATATCGAAGGATCCTGCTATAGGACATTCTGTATTATCTGGTTTTTAACTTAAATCACATGTAAAATGCAGATTAATAGGAAGTACCTTTTTTAGGTCATTGCAAAACACACCAAAATTTCCAGCTGCCCTTGAATAAATGTTTTTCTTAAAAACCAACTTCCCTGCTCTGGAGGAGAATGGGGGAAAAATCGGAGACTGAACATTTACAAAGTTCAGCTTCAAGTTTCCTATGAAACTACAAAATCCCTAAGCGTTGTTTTCAGGCTCCAGTGGGTACAGTTGAATGTCACCTTCTTCCTCGTTCCCTACTTCAAAACATACTTTCCATAGGAGTCTAGAAAACATACGAGTCCAGAAAATACAGAAATCATGAAAATGACTTACCAGCCCTTCTCTGCTGACATGATGAAAAAGGGCAGGAGAGGCAGAGGAGGAAAACGAAGGCTAGAGCTGAAATCATCTCTGAATCTTCAGGCAGTGTGGATCTATGGGCTTCTCTTGCAAGGAATTTTAACCTGCAGGTTTGCCTCTGCTCCCCATTAGTGTCTGTGGTTTGCTATTTATGAAGTTGCATTCCTTCCTCTGAAGTTCTTATTCTGTGATGCTGGACGAGGGGTGGACGTCATTCCTGGCTGGCAGTGCACAGGGAATGTTACAGGAGTAAACAATATGAGAAACTCATCAGCACAGGAGCTTGAGGGCTTTTTTTTTTTAGCCCAGCTTGCACCAAAATAGGTCAGAAAATTCCAGAATTAAATGGATTCTTTTTGGATTGAGGTTTTTATTTCTTCTTCATGGACACAGGATAGACAGATGATTCATAGCTGTATCCCTCACAGACTTTCCTCCTAAAACTGTTCACAAGATCACAACAGCTATGAGACATCTGGACTTCACTATAGCTTCAGAAAAGGCTCTTTTAACTCCCAAAAGACAGTTTCACCACTCACACTTGGGATAGGACTATTGAGTCATCTTCCAACTCAAAAGAGAAGCTATCACATCCTATCCTGGAGAGCGACTGGGAAGACGCACTAGCCCTGGAAGGCTGATGTTCTTATTGCCCTCACCTAAAGGAAGGATGCAATGCAGAAGTGATGGAATGAAAGGAAGGTAGACCGCTGTTTCATGTCAGTAAAGCAAGGAGCCTAAATTCAGCATTTTCCATCAGTCTCAATTCAGCATTTTCCATCAGAGGACACGGAGCAGATTGAGAAATCCATCTACAGCAGCCAAAGAAAATCTGCCCAAAGAAAATCTTAACGCTACTACCTCAAGGAAATCACATGTTAAAACTGTGACCTGTAGAAAAGGCTGGTCTGAAAAGCAGTGGAATTCCTGATCACACATTCTCACTGCTTGACTGTCAGTATGTTGGTCACACAACACCCTTGGGGACACAGTCAGGAAAGCCCCAGGAAACAGTAGCTCAGTCTCTCAAGTGCTACAGCAGCAGGAATATGGCTATTTACATACAGATTTGTTTTCTCACTTTGACCTCAGACCTCCCATGTTCAGGAAAAGCTTCCCATCCCTGTGGCTGTGCACAGTTGCTGAAGGTAACTGGGAGCAGCCCTGCAGGCACTGGGGGTGTGGATGGTCACTAAAGTAAGCAAATAAATGTTATTAGGTTTGTATTACAGGAATGCTGCAGCTGACAGATTTTACATTTCTTGCACCAAGCCGACTTATACAGAAAACCTGATTTGCATGTGTTGCCTTGGTGGCACTGGTACGACTCTCTTGTCTGACATGTGTGCCACCTCATGTCACACACAGCAAGTGACTTTCTGCTGTCAACCCACAGGCAAATCAGCTTTGAGAGTTTGATACTTGTGGTGAGCGGAAGTGGCTCAGCGGGAACTCTGACCCATGGAGTTTCCCAAGTTTTAGCATTTCTGGATGCTTCTGGACAAATTCAAACCATGGCAATTGATAATTAAAGATAAAATCTACTCATTTTCCCAGTGATGTTCTGGGAATTCTTTACAGTTTTATTTTATCGCAACAAGTGGGGAGTGAATGAAAATGCCCCATCACACGTCCCACAGAGACAGGCTCTCCCCTGAAACGCTGTTAGTTGCTGTCTATCCAGGTCATGTCTGAGGATGCTGCTGTCAGGAGGTGAGAGCTATCAGCCTCTGCAGGCTGCTCACTCCAGGACAATGCTAGATGGCAAGCAGGGAAGCCTGTTAGGACCTGTTATGGTAGTGGAGAGTTTTAAGGGAAAAACACATTACTTCAACAGAAGCCTGATGGGTCATTAATAGAGGCATGTTCTAGCCAACTATTAAGAAAAAAATCTGTTTTTTCAACTGGGGAGAAGTCATAAAACTCCAGAAAGAAAGAGATGTAACTCACATGGAATGAAGAGTGGACAAGGGTCACTTGTGAGATCACCTCGGAACCAGTTGACATCAGACTTGCTTTGTATGGAGAAATAAATGTGCATGTAGAATGATGAGACAACCAAAGTCCTGGTACTACGAAAAGAAATGAAAAAGGAACTATTCAGTACAAGGCAAATAAAATAGGTATGAGCAGTAATGACATTTTCTGCTATCTCTGCAAAGTATTACCCAGGGATAGCAGGACATAAACCCAAACAAAGCCACATGAAAAAAAACCTTTAAAGTAATTTCTGCTAGTGTGTGACACTGGCTTGTAAAGCAGTGTGACCCCAGCCAGCAAGGGATCCAGGAAGGGATCTAGCAAGGGATCCAGGAAGATCTCTTGAAGACTATTAGGAAAAGTCCTGCTTTCTCTGTACAGAGCTCCACGTTCTTCTGAACACACTTTCAGCTGCCCAGAACATGCTCTTTTGCAATACTAACATGGTGATCATGGTGTATGTAAAATTTACTGTATTTTCTAATATGCCTATCATTTCACATCCAGATTAACTCATCAAAACTGTATTATACAGATAATTTTCTTGGGTTTTACTATGGACTGAAGAAACTCAAATAATTGACATTATAAAGAAGAAATCTTTCAAGCTCCTGGAGTCACTGCAAAGGACAAAAGGAACAGAGTAACCCCCTCTCTTGTCAAGAACATCTTGTGTAGACAAGCTGCAAGTCACCAAAGTATTTGGAATACTCAGGCCTACCAGCAGCGAACCTGGATCTCTTCACAGGGAAGAGAGAAAGAGAACTTGGACAATGTGGACATCCTGCAAGGACATTCCCACCTCTGTTATCCTCTGCAAGAGTCACTAATAATGAAGTTATTGGCAAGGCTGAAGACTATACCGACCTGGCTCACAAGGAGCACATGTTACTTGCAAGTAATTGCTGAGGTGCTCCAGCCCAAAAGGAAACCTGTGAGTATGTACTTAGAAGATGCACTTACTGAGTATGTACTTAGAAGAGCAAAGGCAGGAATGTTCCATGCTGAGAAATGACCTTCATTGCCCTCAGCAACAATTAGTGTAGAACAGCACAGTGACACAATAGTGCTTGTTGCTGCTCACTTACTCTAAATGAAATGAAGCACAACATATTAAATCTGCTTTACGCCAACTTTAAATACTTGAACAAGTAAGTTGTCTGCATTCTAAGGCAGTGATCAATACGTCTTGGCATTCTTCTATAAACCCAAAGCCATTTCTCTTCAGTCTGCAACAGCTTCTGGGATCATTTCTATTCATTGACAGTAGCAAAATAATGGCAAATAAATGTATCTTGTTTCTACAGAGCTTCCTTGAGCTGAGCAAGACATGGTGTCTCCACAGGCTGAGGTCATTCCTACCTTTATTTTCCTTGGACTCATTTTTTACCTTTCTGTATTCAGATCTGAGGGCTAGAAATCCTTGTAAATCACCACTTTGACACAGCTTAAGCACATAGTAGCAGATCAGAAAGTGTTTGGTCCTGGCTTGGTTATTTCTGGGTGTCTGTTTCTGTTTAAAAAGAGACAAATTCAAAAGAAGCTGATGTATTTGAATTTCTTATTATCTGATGGGGAAACAGCTTTCAGTTTGTCTGTAACTTCTTAAGCATTACTGATTAAAAAAGAAGTGAGCAGCAGATAGTGTTTGTTTGGGCTTCAGTGTGGAAGCACTTTAGAACTGTGCAGTGCCAAGGTTAGTTACACCTTTTTTTCCTGACTGGAGTTGACATCACAAATGAAAGCAGCACACAAACAAACAACAAAAAGAAAAGCTCATCCTAGTTTAAAGTTTAAATATTTTCCATCTCTGTGTTTTTAACTAATCTTTGCCAAGCAGAGGACAAAAGTCAGAAGGAAAAAGTTATTTTTCAGTCTTGTAAGGTCAAGTGCTAAAAATAAGTGAAAAACATCTACACCCTCCTCAATGGTATGCCGAGTAGTTTACAGTGTTTCTTATATATTTATGGTCATAAGAAACCAAATTATACAAAAGATGGTTCCAAGAAGCATCTCCTCTTTTTGCCCCAATACAGGATCAATAGTACCAATGCACTCCTCACACAGACATCTCTACCCTCTTCTAAAACATTTCCAGTGACACGGACTCCACAGTCACCCAGGCAGCCTTCCAATGCTCTATATCCCCACTGTGAAAATGTTTCCAAGAGATATTATTTAAGCTCACTGCTTCTTATCTTATTCCCCATGGACTCAAAGAGATTAGTCCCTTCTTTGAACGAGCACTGAATATTTGAAAACTTGCATTTCAATTCCATACTTGTGCAGAAGAGCCTGGTGATGTCTGCAGCAATACAGGAAGGTGGAGATGAAAAATGATCATAGTCATTGCACACTTGAAGTCTCAACTGAATCTTCAGCAGTCAGTATTTTTGTTAACTGTCACCATGCATAAACTATCCATGACTCAGAAGATGCATTGTCTGTTGTGTGAACTGCTGGATTACAACTGGAGTTGGACCAACCCGACACATTTCACCCCGAGTGGATCAGTAAGAAGCCCAAACACATCAGCAGCATTCTTTTGAATGCTATTGTCTAACATTCACAAACTCCAAAGTTACACGCTGTGAGGACAGGCACTGAAGTGTGAGGTCCAGCTTCAGCCTCCTCCTACCTTTCTGTTATATGCTTCCAGATGAAACAAAAGCTTACTTTCATAAGTTTGCAAAACATGATTTTATGGCTTGATTACGTACAAATACTCATTCATCCGTTGCTAAAACACAACCTCAACAAACAGGATTCCTAAAAGATCTGCTTGGAGTTATTTGAAGTCCTGAAGTAACAAAGTTTAGATACTAACTAAATAACATAAAGAACAGCACCAATGTTCTACGGAAGCAGGTTCATTATTTGACATGGACACCAACAGCAGTGAAAATGTTACACACAAAATGCAGCAGCCCAAAACAGGTATGAACATCCCCATTCACCTCCGCCATTGCAAGATGGAATAATCCATTCCAGGTTGTGGTTTGTTACATGTTTGAACAGTTACGGTTTGCGGCAGTCTGGTTTATGTCTCTAACTTAGAATTCCTCAGGAAAGCAAGAACTGGCGGGCGTGGGAGACCCTTTATCAGTGCTTTTAATGGGGTTTTCATTTAGTCAATGGCAAACTGCAGTGACAGAGAATGGAGCCTGCAAAACAAATGGAATGGCTCCACTGTGCATTATGCTAACTTCATTCTTGGTGTTCCCTGTCCTGCTGATGGCATTTAACTCATGTCAGCAAAGCCATTTATATGAGCTAAAAAAACGTCACACAACTCACTGTGGCAACAGGCAGAGTGACAACACTGGGGCATGGCCATGCTGTCACAGCAACAGGCATGTTGTGACAAGGACATCTCCTGGGAGGAAGCTGCTGTCTTCCACCACAGCAAGTGGGGCCTTCCTGGATGGAAGATGAGTCTCAGAAGGGCCAACTTACCTCCTCTCTCTCCAGCACTATTAGGAATGCGATGACTTTCATATTTACCATATGTGAGAAGCTGGCTTCTGAGGAAACATCAGTTTTCACCCTGAACATTTTCTTAGAGCTTTGAACAGAGCACAACATGAACACCATCACACTAATGTACAAAAATAGCTGCAAAATGGTTTCTCAAACAAGGCATGGAGTTGCCTTCCAGATTCTGGGGGAGGAATCCTGCAGAAAGACAGAGGAGTGGAGAACATACTCAAACTCTTCATTCCATCCTGAGCTCCTAACCCTCAACCAAAGAGTAATGAGAACCAGTGGGAGCTGAGTAGGGTTTTTCCAACATTTTTGCTGTTGAACAGCCAACACAACAAATTTAGTAAGTAGGAGACATTTGTAACAAACACATCACAAGGAATTGCCACCTGATGCCTTTACTACCTCCTTTGGCTTTCTCTTTTTTCCATGTAATTTACTGACTGCTGGGGCAGGGGAAAAGAAAGGTGCAAGTCTGAAGATGTCTGTGTATCACCGGGACAGATTCTCTGTGCCTCTGGACCTGTCCTAGGGAGCTCTCAGTAAGAACCAGAAGCAGCTCCTCACCCACAAGGTTTTTTGTTTCTTGGTCTTTCTAATGAGACTCACAACAAGACAAACCACTTGGAAAAGCCATGAGAGAGCTGAATGGCCTGACTTGTCATTGCCACACTACTTCTAAGGAAGGAAGAATCCTCTTCACAGACATGGAACTGAGTCATTCAGAAGCTCAGCAGCTTCCGCTCGGTCACACCATGCAAGTAAGTTGAACCTGGAAGCCCAAAGCTCCTGCCAGCACTGTAATAACTAAACCATCTTGCTTCTCTGAAGAAGGGGAACCTTCCCTGACAGACACTGGCAGGGAAAAGCACATGCATATTCATCTAAACTAAGTGATACTACATATTGTCTATGCAGCCTTACCACCACTGCAAGGATCTTCCTGGAAGTGCCATATCCTGCCCATGCTGGCTGAGAGAACAGCACATGATGTAGGAACTCTTGAGGAGCACCAGCAAGAAAAGCTGGACTTTTACAAAAGAAGAAAATATCCAACAACTATAATCCTGCAATAAAGACAAAGTGTCTAAGTGCACAGTAAGAACACCACTGTTCAGTTTCACCACAGATGTGAAAGGAACAGCAAGAGATGAGGCCAGTTAGCATGCTGCTGACGACGCCACAATATAGGTCCAAGGTCTCCCCAGAGACAGGGCTACAAGATAATCCTGAACTGTCCTTCATTTCAAATACAGTCCAGAACTTCCCGGTGGCTTCCTGAGTTTTGACAAGCTGATTTGTATCTCTAGAAAGGTTGCAGCACTGTCGAATGTTCCACACTCCCAGATCCCACATGGATAATCCCACTCCTTCCAAGATGCCTGAGACCTTGTGTCAGCATGATCCTGCCTGAGGAGAACTAAGACACCTGGAACTAAAATGCTTTTTACATGAGGGCAGGAGGCCAAGCAAAGGGCCCACAATTCTATCAGCCCTCAGTCAGTTTTGCTTTACCTCTCACTTAAGCCTGCAAAGACAAACTGTGACAGATTGGAAGGCCTGAAAAACAGTGGCATGTTGGGATGAAGAAGAGGTCTCCATCCTCCCCTTCCTCCTCAGTAGCTCGCTGTAACGAGCCTTACAGATGGGGTGGTCAGTGTTGCCAGAGCCTCTTCTCCCCACCGCCACCCTGCTCAGCACTGTTCCCCAGCTTATGTTGTAATCACACCCCCAGGGGGTTATTAAAACCCTGCAGGAAACAGCTCACATTTTTTCCTTTACTATTCATGCCATTTTCTGTTCTGGACAATAAAGAGTTCTAACACTGGATTAAGCAAATTTGCAACAATAGGCTTCTATTGCTCCAGCAGCCAGCAGGAGCTCAGACTTGTCGGGAGACCTGGGAATAATTAACTGAATTGTACTGGAAAAAAGGAGAAGACTGGAGGCTATTTTGACCAAGAGAGCTGCAAGCTGGTGTGATGGTTAAGCCATCATGTCTTGCTGGGAATTATTGTTGGGAGTATCATTAATGCTTAGAGTATGAAGGTTTTGTCAGTACAACTGTTTTGGCTGTGGTGTCCCTTTTTGGTTTTTGCTACTAAAAGACACCTCCCAGCGCCATAATGACAATAACACAGTTTTCCTGATTGCTCAGGATGCACAAAGTCACTTTCCAAAACTCTTCAGGATTGCAAATATTACAAACTAATGTTTTTCTAAGCAGACTGGTTTTTCTTTTCCCCTAAATGATGTATATAATTCATTTCTGTGGTCAATCCTTCTCATTGAGTAATCCAGGGGTCTTCAGCAAGAGTGTAAACAGGAATTGTGTCATTGCAGAAGGGACTGGAAGTGCTCAGTGCTCTGAGATCACACATGTAGGTGGGCAGACAGTACTTTTTAATAGCCTAGGGACTCTCTTAGGGAGCATTGACTGGGTTTTGAGCATGTACAAAGAGTTTTCAATTCAAAGGAAACATTTGGCATTGACCCCTTCAGGGGCAGAACACTGAACCCAGGGGAGCATGGAGATGTGCTCGGATCCTGCCGGAGCTGTCTGCACCCGATTAGCTCAGTAGCTACACACAAATGCAAACACTGTGTACGAATAATACTATTTCTGTATCATATATACAAGCATTACATAGATGAGTATTTGCTGGCCTCAAATTACTGCCTTCTCGCCACAAGTTGGCACATGGCATCAGTCTTCTGACAAGCAGCTTCAGAGAAAAAAGATCATTTCCATCGTTCCTTTCAGCAAGGAAGATCCCAGGGAACCTGACAATCTCTTCATACCTAATACCACCAGAACATAGACACCTCTGGGACAGAGAGCACAGCCAAATACATAACAGAGTGCAGAACAGCAGGAAAAAAGGGAAACATTTGGCTTGGGACTCCAGAGAAAACCTTGCTTTGTTAGAGCAAGCCAAGGAATGGTTAGCAGCCATTCACAGGAGACAAATCTGCTCTTGCGATGGTCACAGCCCAAAGACCCACAGAGAAAACCTTAACCTCACAGTTTACTCTGCTCAGAAGTATGAAGTGGTAAGTTACCTTTCCCAGCAAGCTGGATCAGTAGTTTTAATAACCATGTTCTGACAGACCACAAAGCTGCCTTTCTGTGGCCATCTCAAGGGAACATGAAGAAATTTTCCATGCCAGATGTTATATTAAGCAAACCTGTTCAGGTCTCCTGGATACATGCAGCAAAAAGCTGTAGCTTTTTAATAAGTGTTGATTCAAGATTAATGATAGCTCTCCTGACACTTCCTCTCTCACCGACTGCAACAGGGGCTGGTTCTTTTCTTCCCATTTGCTATTTTTCACACAACTGCTCCACAGCAATTACCTTTCCTGCTTACATTTAAAAAAGAAAACACACCAGAAACCAGAAGGAAGATCTCTGGTGTGACTTAACAGCTGGAAAGAAGCAAAACCAGCACCAAGCAATCAGGTCTTCTCAGGACACCAGTGATCAAAAGACCACTGTTAAGGTACTCTGTAGAAATGTACTTTGTAGTCAGCTGCTTGCAGGAGCCATAAAGCTTTTCAGTGGTAAAAATTAGAGTTAACTTGTAAAAAGAGGACTAGAGGATAGATCACTGTATTAATCCCCCCCTCACATCTTCCCCAGCTATGGGGATGCTGAAAGCACTAGGTCAGAAGTCTGGCAATTGCTTTCTCCAAATTCAACTCATCAAAATACCCAGTGAGAAAGAGTAAGGGAGAAAAGAAGTCACTATATGCAACACTCCTATGCCTCACACACTTTAGTTTTGGTTCTGAGTAGTTTAACACCTGCATACAAGTGAAATGGGGGGTGAGGGGAGAAGCCTTTAGGAATTGCAATGAAAATTCTTCAAGTGTAGGTGCTTTCTTCAACTGCTGTGGAATCAGGATGACTGAGAGACTCACCGAGGGCAGAAAGAATAGAGAGATATAGGAAGGACCAGCAGCCTGCCAAAGCTGTTCTCTAAAGTGGTCTTATTATCCACTTGTAAAAAGAGAATTTTGAATATGAAAAAAGAAAATGGGGTTATTATTATAGCAGAGCCTTTGTATGCCACAGAAAACCTTCTTCCTCTTGTGATGGTGGCAGAGCAGAACACTGATCTTTATTTCTTATACCCCACTTCAACTGATTAAGAACTTTGGTTAGATTTTAAGCAAAGAACAAATGCTCTTCTTGGAAACTGCTCTATAAGCCTTCATTAAGTGTTCCCAAAACCTTCACCACAAAAGGATGCCAGCTCCTCAGGCCTGAGCAGAGAATGATAAACTCAGTACCTTGTAGACAGAGCCCATTGCAGCACACGGCAGTGTATCCTCTATAGTGCTTATCCCCCTTCAGCACCTGCCTGAGGTGCTGCACAGGCTTTTCTGTCAGACAATTATGGCTGTCACAGGAATGAGACAAAGATGTTTGCAGGGCCCACGCTCTGGGGGTGGGAAGGACAGGTATCGTCCTCAGAAGCAGCAGCACTTTGTCTCTCAAAAGAGATCTCATCCAATATGAAGATGACTTGTCAAACAGAAATAACAGCACAGAGCCAGGCAGCTGAGCCCTCACTCACATCTGGTTAAGTAACAAGTGAAATACTCAGCTATTCTCCTGCAGAAGGATCTCCCCACTCGGATGCAAAGCACACAGCTATGACTCAAAAACATTACCTGAATGGCAGCTTCCACAATGCTAAAGGGAACTATGCTGCTTCATCCTGACTGCCAGCAAGTTACTAACTGGTGCAAGACAAAAGAACCAATTCAAGAGGCCTATGAGCCTGAGGCAAACGGTCACATTTGTGAAACAGCCTGTTTCACCAGCCTCAAGGACTGTGGAAGCAAAGGAACCACGTGCTTTCCCTGCTGCTCACTCTGTCAGCCTATCTCACCATACATCTCTTTTCACAGAACGTTTTCTTTTCCTAAGCCTCGAGACACTCTGGATTATTGGCTTCATCCAAAAATTGGGCTTCTTTGTACAGCATTTAGAAACTCAGAGGAAAATTCGACATCATGTGGACTCTGAGCTGTTGGGTTTTTCATCCCTAGAGATGGAAACATGGCACATACAGGCTGAGGAGCTGGGGGAAGCTCTCCAGCAAGATCCAGTCTGGAGACTGGTCCAAACCTCTGGAGTTTTCAAGAAAATATCAGACCAGAAATCTCACAGGAATGAGCTGGCTCTGGAGAATTCTGGCAATTCCTTCTCCTGACCCCACCCAAAGCTCAAAAACAGCCACAAAAGCAAATCTTTTCCACACTATTTTTCAGTATCACAATATGTGTAAAGAGTCAGAGTCAGTCCCTGCTTCATCTAAACAGCTCTTCCCATCCAAAGCTTGCAAGGGCACGTATCAGCTGAATCGTGACAGTCACAGCATTGCTCTGATTTTAATTCCACATGGGAACTCGAAGTTTGATCCTCTGTGTTTCGGCAGTGCTTCCTTCACTAAAGGCCAATTGCTCTTGGCTAGCACAGAGGCAATTTCTCCCATTAACCTTTCCTCAAGCCAAAGCACTGTGGTGTATGAAACACTGAGCTCCTGAGACAATGACTGCCAAAGAAATACCTATCATGAGAGTGGAATCCAAGAGCTCTCCCTAAGCTGCAGCTGCCTTGTCTCTCCTTGACATCTTTTCAGTCTTTGAATGCTTCCTGCACAAGCCATTCCACCCTTCAACACTTCTTCCAGGAAAGCACACACAATTCCAGGAACCCCACGCCCCAGGTGAATAAACAGCAACGACAAAAGCAACTTTCTACTGGCAAGGCAGGAGCCAATGTTAAAACTTTGAGTCTCTACACACAGATGCAGTAAAGGCTTTAATGAAAGCCAATATTTCCCAAGGAAATCAAGTATCAATGCATAGTTTGGACAGGAGATCTTCTGGAAAGAGTAATGAATGTGTCTAACCCTGTATACTCAGCAAAATCTGATCTCACAGCCTGAGATCATTTGCTGGCTTCAAGTCACATCTGGGAGTTACTCCTACCACAGTGGGAAGAGAAGTTGCAAGTAGGGATATCCACTTCTAACCTCCCTATAAACCAGGAGCTTTTGCCATTTAGCACTGCAGGTGCCCCTCTCTTCCTTTCTGTTGTTTTTGGGGGTTTTGCCAGATGAGGTTTGTGGTGGCCTCTAGTGGGATATGGAACAAATAGTATAAAGGGGAAAAAAGGAGCATGGCATGTGTAGCCTCTCACCAAGCTGACCAGGCCTTTGGCCGCTCATTGCTGAATTCAGCGAGTTTGTTTTAAACTACCCTTACCTGCCAGGAAAGGGTTGATCTCCATACCCTGAGCCACCATTCCAGACCACTTACAGCACCAGGATGGGCCATCCTCTAAAGAAAAAACCTCCAACAATACAGCTTTTAAATGTCATTTTTGATGTTTCGTGATGTCCATCAAGCCCACGAGAATAATCTACCTTGTCTTGTTTCAGCCCTTCTGCTTTCTCAGTTAAGAAGGCAGATGCAGGTTGTAACTGGATTTTTTTTGAGCCCCAAGAGAAGAGCTCAGGATCAGGCTGGGATCATAGCAACCATTCCAGCTGTTCCAGTGCTCCAGCTAGCCCAAGATCTTCTGACTTCAGGACACATGGACTGATTGTGAGTGAATATACTACTTACTACAGTTCTAATACCTTTCTCCTCTCCATTCCCTAGTAAGCCTTTATGCTCACAAAAAACATTGGGCTATTTATCCTGCCACTCCTCAGGATTATTCTAATATGGCTTTTCCAACAAGACCTTGAGTGCTTTTGGCTTTTCACAAGCTCTTTATTGCACTGTGCAATTTCTCCTGCTGTAGAAGTTCTTCTGCACCTTGGCCAGTGGCCCTGCGTTGCTCTTGATCCAAAGGAGTTCATTGCCCAATGTTTAATGTTGCTTTTTTGTTTAAATGACATCATTACTAAAGTGCTATTTCGAATTATTGCTCTCCAGACGTTCTTCATATCCTTTTGCAATCACCTCTTCCAGCAAAGTCTCATACCAACTTGCTGCCAGGGTGGTGGTCTCATCTGCAAGTATCTTGTCTGAGACTGGAATGCCACTTACTTGCTTCTCATTAGACATTTGCTCTGTCTTCCTACTCTAGCTGAAAAAAAAGGCTGTAGGATCTAGTTCAACATTTCATTTCCTTAATAACATTTGCTAACAGCTACATAAAAAATGTCTGTGTTCTGAGTTTCCTCTACATGACATAAGCTTCATGGATTTCTGGGCCAGAACTGAGAAGATGTTTGAAAACTTCTGTTTGATCATAAATCAAGTCCAATAATTTCCTTTTTAGTAAAACCAGCCCCATTCAGAGTTTTCAGCCTCCAAGATGGGTCCATAGTGTTGCCATGCATCTTGCTCAGGGGCCAGGAATTCACAACGACTCCATTTTCATCACAGCACCTGTAGCAGCCTCTGCGACGTGATTCTCCAATGGCACCACTTGATAATTGCTGGTCTGCATGACTCCAGAGGGAACAGACTGGAAAGAGTCCTTATCCCTCCATCTCTTCATAGCTCTTCCAGCACCTTTCCATTTATTTACTGGCTGTCACACTGGCTGCCTTCCCCAGTGGGAACTCTGCCTCCTCACACAGTGCATGGAAAGCCAAAATCAAAGGCTCGCTAGCCAGTTAAATTGGGAGTGCTGGTGAAAGCCTGGTAGATCAGACCCAGAGAAGGTCCCAAGGCGATATCATGTTGCTTTGGTAGCTGCTGCTACCAAGGGAAGTCAGTGGGTCCTAAATAATCCAGTCTGAGGGAGTCTCAATAACCAGGACCACCAGGCTGGGGTGGGAGAATCACTCCACCTCTGCTCTGATTTAGCAGCTGAGGAGCAGGCAATGAAACCATACAGTGACAGAGAAACCAATAACCCTTAGCAAAGGAACTCCATGAAACACTCCTTAACAACTTGATAGTGGGAAATCTCATTTCATGCAAGTAGGGGCAAATTCACTGTATTTTAAGCCCACAGTGTTTAGGAAGTAGGTATAATAAACAGAAACCTCCACTCTCAGGAGTACACTGTCCAGATCTTTTTATATGCCATTTGATGAAACTCCACCAGTGACCTGGGTACATTTCCAAGGAACTCCTGACTTCTGGGAAGGCATTACAAAGCTGCTCTGTAACCATTGATGATCTGCGCTCAGTACTGGCTTGGTTCCTCTTCAAATCCACAACATTCTGCACAGAAAACATTTTTTCCACTTTAAGCAAGCTTTTCCATCCTAGAACCAGTCTGGTTCAGGCACCCAAGCTCTTCCTGCCCCACACTCACCCCAGACATCAGAAATAGAGACTTTCTAATGGAAGGGCCTCCATGACAGCAAACCAACTGCAACACCTAATACATCTGATCTCCTCAATTCTAGATCTGTTTTTTCTTCAGACAACAAATAAAGGAGAAGCCACTGTTAATATTACTGACCTTACCTATAGCTGCCACTATGAAAGTGCTTACACTTAATGTTTTCTGAACCCTTAATATCTGCAAAGAAAGGAGAAGACTTCGCTGGCAAATGCTGCATTTCTGATCAAAAGGACCTGAGATATCCATGAAAAGGCCAAAGGGAATAATTCTTGAGGGCTGGAGACCTGAAAATCAAATGGTTCATATTCCAGGGCAAGGACCTTCATGGATGCAGGTGTTTAGCCCAGCAGGAGTCTGAACCACTCCTGCAAGTCATGTAGCCACATTATATGGCTGAACACACTCTTACATGTGTATTTAGATACCCCCCAGCAAAGGGCAATACACCTCATTATGGGATGGCCTGCATTATTCCATTTTTAAACAAGTGCCAAACAAACAGACCTCTCACACCGCAGGAACAAGGAATTACTTGGAAGGATTCACTTTCTATGTAGAGAATGCAAGTATGTTATTCACTTAAAGAAAAAGCAAAGAAAAAGGCAGGGTGGAACTCCAAAAATACTGGTTTTCAAGTGATCTGTTCTCTTCAGATACTCTTTACAAAAACAACCACTTATTTAACCCTGCGCACGCCACCTTCCCCCAAGGTTAAAAACATGTCTGTAAAGCAGGAATGCTTTGAAAAGAAAGCAAGTTTCTACCACATCAGAAGTTGTGTTGCTAAAATTTTAAAGTATTTATAAATTTAAATGAGCCTCCAGGGACAACCTGAAAGCTCACCACTCTCCTATTTTCCCCACTAAACCAGAGGGAGGAACACCACTCCATGAGATCCAAACACACATCAAACCCTTTGTGAAGCACTGGATTTTACATTACACTGAAATAACCTCAGTGCTTCTCCATCTGCCCAGGAGAACTGCCAGAAATTAAAACAAAGGAACACGTACACTCTTTGTAGTCAATCAAGGGCTTCAATAGCTGGTTTTATGCTCATATACAATGACATCTGCTTTGAAGAAGCCCAGTTTAAAGAAACTTTGATGCCCCTTTAGAAACTGAGGATTTTTAACAAGTCTGCTCCTTACAGATCTCCTACCCAAGGCAGATTTAATAGGTAACAGATACTCTTAAATATGTTCTTGAATGTATCCATCAATTCTAGCAATTTTATTTCCTGGATTTTAGAAACCATGCCTTTTTGCTAGCAACTTCTGTGGCCAGTTAAAGAGATCACTTCACATAGCACTTTTGCAACCAGAAACCTACAGAAAGCCAGAAGCTTTGTTCATAAAAAGACTTTTCCCCTACATGAGTTCCTTGAATTGAGTCTGTGCTAACGTGGCATTGTTTAGGATGAGCACACACTTCAGCTATTTTCAAGGAGTGGGTGTTAGAAAGGATTTTAATTCATTTTGGAAGGAAGGATTTCAAATTTTATACTGAAATAAAGTAGTTTAAATTAGTATTTTAATATTAAATTACCTTTTCACAGTTTATTAGCCTTTTAGTATCCACTTAGACAGTGAAAGAAAACTGGTTTATAGCATAGAGTTTATAGGTAGTTTCATTTACTGGCCTTCATCTCTTATCAGTTTATGCCACTCATCACCATATCTAAGTACCTTCTTCATTCAGGGTCACCGAAGAAATGTCAAAATCTTTTCCTCCTTTTCCGTCACTGTTTTAAGTTGTGACTTGTTTCAGTAATACTTTTTATAACCACATTTGAACCTGCAGGGAAGGCAGTTGAAACAGAAATATTACACAATTTGAAGGATAAAACCACTGAGATTCCCCTGATAATGAGCAATAGCCCTTTGCTGTGAATTTTCTATACTGCATTACTCACATTCCTGAAGTCAAAGCTGGGCTGCATTCATTGCTGCACACACACTTCTGCACCTTGGAGAAATCCTTACTTTTTTCTGGTATGTTTTTCTCTTGTGAAAAAATTCTGTGCATTAAACCGGGCTTTTAAAAATGACCATTCAATCTAATTGCATTTACCAAGAGCTTCAAATGCAGCTCAAATACCCGGCACAGAAATGTGGTAAGACTGAAGTCCATAAAGCTATTTCGAAAGAAGGCCTTTTTCCCATCTTACTCACAACAGCCCTTCTCCCAGTATTATTGTTTGGATCCCAAACAGCAGCATGCCCAAGTAGCAATGTCTCTGTCTCACCAGGGCTAGAAACAAAGCTTTACTGACATTAGGGATTAATCAACCGCATATCCTTAAACACACATGCTGCATTACTTCCAATCTAGTGCATATTGAGACCATGCTTTTTAATTCCACAAGAGCCCAATAAGCCCTTCAATGTTTACTTAAGGGGATTTCATGGTCCTTTTGTTTCATGGAGGCATTTAGACGAGCTTGGCTCTTACAGCATCTACATCATCAGCCACTCATCTGTGAAAACTAAACACACAAAACTAGCTCCATACCCCTCTTCGCACATGCCTGCTGAATGCCGCAAGGTCTGTTGGTCCAACCTTAGAGATGGAACCAAAATATAGCCAGCCCAGCCTCTCCCTGTCCCAGCACTACTACACACATTAATACAGGAAAACGCTGAGGGAAGATACGAAGTTCTGGGAAAAGCGCCATTACAGCTATTGATGCTTATTATCACATTTTATAATGTCTATAAAGCTTTTTAAGGATTCTATGGGATGAAGGAAGCTATAGAAATGTTATGATCCCAGAGGATCTTCCTAAACAAAAGGAAAACGCATGCTGCCGTGAACCGGCGTCAAGCCGCCCTGTTGGCATCCTTTCCCAACGCTGCATTAGCTTTCCCTCTATGTCCCTCTTGTGGTAACTGGGAAGAACTGTACCAGCTGCAATGGAATAATTCACAGCCTGCAACGGTTTCTGCTTTGTTGCTGCGGTTTTGGTGAATTACTTTTTATTTTAAAAAAAGTCTCTTTTATTTCTTTTTTTGGAGATGTTGTCAGTGTAGAAGGGTGGGGGGGTTCCTTTAAAGCAAAACCAAACAACAAAGTGTATTTTTTGGTCTTCCATTGACTAGTCCTCAGGTGAGGTACAGTTGTACAGAATTTTCACTTGAAGATTTGTTTTAGGAAAGAGGCAAAAGGAAAACCAGAGGGAGACAGGAAATGAAAGATTTAAAAGCACTATGAACTAAGTCGGCCCTTCAACAAAAGAAGAAATAGAGATGTGAAGCGACAGAGCAGATAAGAAAGTGACCTGCACAGTAACTGCACGGTTTTGTGCTATATTAACACACTGCTAATCACAGTGCTCCTAGATAAACCCATCACCAGGGGATGTGCAAGGAGTGAGCATTCTTGTCAAGAACATCTCATCTGTGGTTCATTCTCTTTTTCCCCTATCCTGAATTCTTCTATCCCAGGATAAAAAATACATTTTTTTTTTTTCCTTATCCAACACCCTCATTTGAAGTAGCAGCTTTGCAAAGACTCCTCACGCTGGGTGTGATTGGCTCGGAACACCCCACGTCATGATGACACTTATCAGCACTATCTCCATGGCTTGGAGTTTGCAGAGACCAATCAGTTCATTCCCTTTGGTAAGAGCTTGTTTTCAGCCCTCTCCTGTGCAGTCCTGAGTGGAGGATGCTATCGAATCCCGGCGCAGTGTGTCTTGGATTTGAAATGAGTTTCAAGGATAGTTCTCTGACAAAAGCAAATTACTTTGAGTCAGGACTGTGTTATTTCTATCAACACCTAAACTGCTGTATGCACCAGTTTTACACTGACAACCCTCAAGAACCTTTATCATCACCTCTTCAAGATAATCACCTGAAACTTTTTAGCCCTCAAGCAAGCAGAAAGCATCCTTTTAAAAATGACATTCACCCACATTTGTTCTCTTGGATAGCTTCTTACAGCTAAGCCTGTCCTGCAAATCTAGCATCTAATTATGCATAAAGATGGTAAAGCAGCAACAGAATGTGTTCCAGTTTCCTGAAGTGTTACCTTTTTAAATTTCATATTGGCTGCACAGCAGTAGAGCCCAATGAGTCAGAGCAGAGTGCCATCTCTGCAGCAGCCCAGCCTGAAGAGAGAAAACCTCCACAAAACATGGCTTACACAAAAAATACTGCCATGGGGCTTTCGAACGTAGTCTGCATATGTGCCTCCATGTTCAGCTTTAAAAACCTCAAAGTGCTCCACAGAGCTTCCAGCATGCAGTGAAATACAATTAAGCAATAATATCATGAAATTCAAATGTACCCTCCTTTTGTATTGATACAAAGACTATTTGCAGTCTTCAGTTTAAACACAACGGCCACAACTAATAGCTGGTTTGATTCCTCATCAAAACAGATCAAAACCAACTGCAGGATTCCCACATGGACCCCCTGCTCCTGCTTTTGCCCACCGCATGCGGGGGGATCCCTCGCAGACCTCCAGCTTCAGCACCTCAGACAGCAGCACCACCATGTCCCCAGCGCAGCCACCGGGCTCAAATTCCTCTCTTGACGGCAGAGTTAAGTAAGGACCTGCAGTTCTCAGCAAGTTTTCCAAGCAGCCTCTCTTTAAAAGCATTGGCGTTTTCTGGATTATGTAGGGGACAGGGAAAGAAACCCAGCGGCACATCAAAACCTTGATCGGTTTCCAGGGCTTTTGAGGATTCTGTAGACCAGCCAAATGCTGCAAGCACATTGTGTTTATTAATAAGTAAGTGTTCATACCAAGCAGCCTACCTGGCTTTAGAACTGTCTTCTTCAATTCCGCTTTCATCCTCAAGTAGGATTTCATATTTTCTCACAGCTTTGCTCTTCTCTGAACTACAAAACAATTAATTTCCAGTTTGCTTTAAGAAAGCACCAGTTTAGTTCCATGGATGCTTCCCAGCCAGACGTTCAGAGGGTTTTAATTCAGCTGCTTTAGGAATCAAACTGCCTTGTAACACTGGTGAACTTACACACTGCTATACACTGAGTTATCTTGATGTCACCATGTTGCACTGGAGCTGATGTGACAGTCCTAACTCATCAAATTTCCATTGTGCTTTTGATTTTAGCAGCTTGTTGGATTGACCTCCTTTAATCTGAAGCCTGAATCAGGATACATTTATGATAAATTACTGGTACAGCCTATTCTTCCTAGAGGCTTAAAGCTAAAGATTAATTCAGACAGTCTGCATGCAGAAGTGATGATTCCTGCGTTCTCTTTACTTGCTCTTTCCTCTCCTGTGTTTGATGCACAGAATTCCTAGAACAAGGATGCTTTTCAATCTTCATCTAGATCTTTTCAGCCTAACAGTTGCAAATCTGCTACATGCTGTTTCAGATCCAGGCTTTATCCTACACCAAAAGCAAGAATAAAATTAATGTTACTCATAAAAGAAGACACATTTTTGCATCTTACTGTTGAAGGCTTTCATAGGGAAGAGGGACTGAATATCGAGCCTTCCATATTAGTGTTTTTCACAACACACACAAGTTATCTTAAAAGAGGTTTGTTTCCAGCTGATAAAAGGGTGTTGAAATGAGAGCATCCAAACCGAAGACTTTGTGTGTACCTGGGCAGGAACACGTGCTGCTCACCTTCCCTCCCCTGAGCTCAGAGGATTCCTGTGGCCAACTCCCCTACCCTCACCTCACAGCAACTCAGCTTTCTGACTACCACACTGTTACATCAGGTATTCCAGATATAATAAGTATTACAGCTAGAGCAGGTATTACTATAATACCAGATCCTCCTTAATCACCACATCTGCCTCAAAACACTTCCAGCCCGTGTATTGCTCCCTCATCCAGACTATGGCACTGTTAGCCCCGACACTAATCGCTCATTTCGAGCACGAGGCAAGCAGTCACAAAACCATTGGGCACAGGGCGATAAAGAGCTCCATGCTGTCTCCACAGAGGTAACCACCACCATGGCCCCCCTCACACGGATCTGGTACCACCACAGGGTCCACAGCAGCCACAGGCCCATCCACCTCCACCTCCACCTCCACCCCCGCCGCCGCCGCCGCCGCCGCCGCC
>JAOEHY010037657.1:0-34563 GCA_025447955.1 Psilopsiagon aurifrons | reverse complement strand
GGATATGGTTGGCTTTCTGGGCTGCAAGTGCACACTGCCGGCTCATGTTCATTTTTCCATCGACCAACACCCCCAAGATGAATTGTTCTCCTTTCTATTTATTTTTGGAGATTTTGCCTTCAGTCCTTATCAAAACATAGTGATTTGTCATTCTTTAAGGTAACGGCATAGCAAAAGAGAACAGTTTTCAAATTCTAAGAAGAAAATGGATAAAAGTCTCTAGTACATTTGCACTTAAATTAAAAGAAATTCTGATATACCAGGGTCGGGTCCAAGCATATTCTTCTAGACATGATGGTTTGTGTGTGGAAATTCAGTACGGTATATTATCATGCTGTGTTGAACAGGAAAAGAATCTATTAGATTCTTAATATTTTTATGACTAGGGATATTGGAGAGTTGAAAGAAACTTGGTGACAACTGTTCTGTAAGTATGATTTTAAACTTTATTTTTTTCTGTTAGAAACTGCGTGGTACAGGGAGTTCTGTGGAAGCAGGAGCAGTCTCCACAACTGATGTGAGTATGTCTTTGACATATGAGAGTTTGTTGTTTTGGGCAGGTGATACCGACTCATCAGATTAAGATGCAGAGTTGTTCTGGTGTCTGTGATAGAGGGTACTCCGAATCAGAACTGTACAACAGGGTGCCAGGTGATGGCGCCAAGAAACAAAAGTACTTTTAAAATACTGATTTCTCAGAGAATGCTGTCAGTGAAACTGTTTTCCAGATGGGTTTGGGTTGTTAAAACCGTAGAGGTTTTAAAAGCTTGAAAAATAAATGCAATTAATTTAATATTTTAAAAATACTTTCTGTTTATCACTGAACTAGTGAACTTGTAGAAGAAACCTGACACTAAGAAGCTCTTGTGATGTGAAGAACTTAGAAAGGGCATGTTAGATATTAAAAGCTAACATTGCCCCTCAACAGTGTAGCATGAAATGGCACGAGTGCTTTCAGAGCTGTAAGCTTTTCATATTTGAATAGCTTGAATTCAGGTGAAAACAGATTGTCCTTTTTCAGTATTTATTTGTACTAAATTTTATGTAGTTATAATGGTGGTTGAGCTTGGAGATGAGCTGCAGCGGGATGACAAACACAAGTGATCATCGTAACTGGATTTTTCTGTTTTGTTGTGGCACAGCAAGGCGGTTTATTGTGGCTTAATGTTGAATAGAATTCAGTTTGGTCTTTTGTTCCTTTTGGAACCTGAAAGTGTTCAGTTTTTCTGAAGACTTAAATATGAACCTGAAATTTTTCTTTTACATGTAGTCATTGCTTTGAAGTGTTAACTTCATGTAGAGAAAAGCATATTAAATTGCCACCTGACTGGAGTTTAAAATAGAAAAGATGAAAGGCTGTTATGCATGACCTTGGATAAGGGGTAAAATTGCAGCCAGAACATAGAAGTTGAAGTATTTCAGTATTTCATGTACAGAATAGCATGCAGAACTGTTAGGTTTCGTTAGGCTGCTGGCTGTTGGTCATGCACCCCTGAAAGAGTAAATAGTTCTACAGTATGCGGCACCACTTGCTGTGGAACTGTGAGCTCTAATTTGTTTAGAAATCTGTACTATTGTACTGTACTCCTGATTGGATATACGGTACCACTGCAGGGTTCCAAAGCAGCAGAACAGATAGTGCAAATATGTTCTAGGATAATTAAGTTGGGTAAGTGTTGTTTTGACTTTGTTAGTGTTATGATTGCAGATCTGGCTTGTGCAGGATTTCCAAGCAGGTCCTGACTAATTTATTTCAGAGTGACTTAGAGCCGCAGTTGTAGTATTTTACACAAGAAATGAGAGCTGGAATCTATTGCAAAATTTTAATTTTAACAGTATTGAATGAGAATGCTTTTATGACAGACTCTTTAAAAAGACAGTTCCAAGTCAGTAGTGCACAAATTCGTGATGCAGATAAATTAACACATTATTTGAGGTGGGAGGGCTGCCTGTATATTTATAGCTGGTTAATTTGCATGGTATGTGAGAGTGAACCCAGGGAAATGAATGTTCCGTATGATGACTGCCCATGGCAGAGGGGTTGGAACTAGGTGATCTTCAGGTCCTTTCTAACCCTAACTATTCTATGATTCTATGATTTGGGCCTAGATGTTCAAACTCAGTTTTTCCATCAGGATCTTAATCTCTGATGAGAGACACAGAATGAGTTAATCTTTATATTTATTGTTTCTTTTCATATGGAATTGCCTAACTTCTTGACTCCATTAAATGTTTGAAAGACTTGACCTCATATTATGTGAGTGATCTACCATATGATTTTCAAGACAGTTAGTAAAGAAAAAGGATTATAGGGGGAAAAAAAACCCCAACATTTTATCAGCAGCATATCTGAATTTTGGTGAAGATGATGTCAAAAGTTCAGTGAGAACAAATAAAAAAATGCCCCTTTAGGTGTACCTTGGGATCTCTGTTGCTGTAGTGGGAGGAAAATGTGTTGGGCAAAACCCATATTTGAATTGCTGCCCATTTTATGTGTTACTAAAAAAGGAATGCTTTTCGAGATGAAAAGCTGCTTAATGATTCTGTTTTAGTGACTGTTCATATAGGAGTCTGAATGAAAATAGAATTCAGTGGTGTATCTTCATGCTTTGCTAACTGGAAAGTTTGTCTTTCCTTAGCACAATATGCTATTCTAAACTTTTAATGAAAAGAAGAAAAAAATAAAATACAGAGCTAAACTCTGAGGATGATTTTGCATAATCATTTTTCTAATGGTACTGTTTTGTATAAATACACCTCTCATTATGATAAGCATGGTACGTACTGTGTGGCACATGCATAGGAAGATACACAGTTGTAATGACACCACTGCTGTTTTATGTTGGAGAACAGGCATAGGAAGAACCTGACCTCAACATTGTTTTTTCTACAATGACCTCTAGTATACTTCTTCAAACTGGTAACTGGCTTGCTGGTTTATTTCCCCAAGTTTGCTCAATAGAATAACAATTGACTCTGTGGATGAAGACAGAAGACAGCCTTCATTCATAGATACTGAAAGAAGTCATATTCAAATGAGTTATAAAAATCTGTTATGGCAATGTAAAGTGGAATCACTTGCATAATACTTCTTTCCTTTTCAAAACTCTTCATTTATGTTTTACTTCCCACTTTTTCTTGTGAGATTATTTATTTATTTTAAATAGAGGGATGTAAAGGATTCTAAGGGTGAGCATGTTTGACTTGGAAATGTGTTTGGAAAAATGCATGATGAAGTATGCCAGTAAAGCCCAGTTTGGAAAACTGAGCTTTGATACTTACTATCTGACTCTTCTTACAATAAGTGGTACTTTCTTCTTTTCATCTAGAGTTCTCAGTATGTACAATGTGTTGCTGGATGTCTACAGCTGATGCTCAGGGTCAATGAGTATCGCTTTGCATGGGTAGAAGCAGATGGAGTAAATTGGTGAGCATTTATTTCAATTGATATGGATATATGTACACACACAATAGCAAATTTCCCAGTGACCTCTTTTGGAGTAGAACTCTCTTGCAAAAGACAACTGATCTGTTTGAGTACAAAGCCTGTTTGCTTTCAAACATTAATACAGTCAAATAGACAAATGAAACTTCAAGGTACAGTACCAATGTTGAGGCTTCAATGCTGCTTTCCATTAAGAACTGCTTTAATAAATATCTGAATAGGAATATAAACATTTGTCTGCAGCTAAAGGTTCTTTGTTTATTATTTGAGTAAGGACCAATGAAATTAGTTTCTGCTAACCTTCCTTGTCTTTCAGTTTGGAATTCAGTTTGCAAATATCAAGAGAAAGGAGAAACATGTTCTAGAGCTATGGTCAATTATTTTTTTTTTTTGCAGGGCTTCAAGTAGGTAATTATCATCACAAATAGCTCTGCATGAGAATAGGAAGGTTGTCACCTTATTTAAGAAATGCTTGCCTATATACAGCTTTTCTGCTGTGCTTGCCTGTATTGGGGTTGGTGGAAAAAATACTTCCTACACTGAAATGGATTAAAATCAGGAGTTGCCTGGGAAGTGAAAGTTTGAACGATGTTCACGTATGTCAAGATGACACTATTGAAACAAACATTTTCACCATGGAAGCTTTTATTTATTTTTTTTTTTAATAATGTTAGCCATTTTGGAATGGAGCTGTAAAGTGCTTATTAAATTTTCAGAACTTCAGCTGATGTAATCAGCATGCAGCCATTCGCTCACTCCCCCTACTAACTCCCCCTGCTCCCAGAGGGATGGGGAGGAGAATTGAAAGAATGCAACTCCCATGGGTTGAGATAAGAGTAGTCCAGTAACTAAGGTATAACACAAACCACTGCTGCTACCACCGATAATAATAATGGTAAGGGAAATAACAAGGGAAGAGAATACAACCGCTCACCACCCGCTGACTGATACACAGCTTGACCTGAGCAATGATCTAACCCTTCTGGGAAATTGCCCCCAGTTTACATAGTGGGCATGATGTGCTGTGGTATGGAATACCTCTTTGGTCAGTTTGGGTCAGGTGTCCTGTCTCTGCTTCCTCTTCACTTCTCCTGCTCCGTGGCCGAGCATGAGACTCAGAAAGTCCTTGATCAGAGTAAACATTGCTGAGCAGCAGCTAAAAACATCGGTGTTATCAGTGCTGTTCCCAGGCTTAAAGTCAAAACCACAGCACTGCACCAGCTACTAAGAAGGAGAAAAATGACTGCTACTGCTGAACCCAGGACAGCTGAACAGAGCTTCTGCATGATTTCTTCTTGGAGATCTTGTGATACTATTTCTTGTTCAGCAGTGCTTTGTGTATCTGTGATATGTTGTATCTATTAGCTGTTTTCTGAGAACTCGCTTGTTAAATAGTGACTACTTTAGCTCATTCCAGATACTCCTGTGGAGAGATCCAGTTAAGGAAACAATTTCAGTTTTTGTATATTTTGTTCTGTCTGTTTACTCCTTTTCCTTCATAACTCTGAAGGGGTATAGCTATGTGTTTCTCCGTTTCCCCTAGAATGACAAATAATGCTGTAAACATGCCAGTAGAACAAGTCTCAGTGAACCTGAAGGGGGATACAGTACATCAGTTCACATGGAAAAAGCTGTTATGGCTGTGAGGCTAAGGAGAAAATAACTGTATCTTCAAAAGATGGCTTTCTGAACAAGTTGCTTGCACAGTGATAAATGCTGGTACAGTATTACTGTGAAGTAAATACTGTGAAGCGTGCATTGTACTCTCATCCTCAGCAGCTCTTTCTAATAAACTCCTGTTAACCATTTTTAATGTTTCAGGGTAGTGTAATGTAGTCATTATTTAAGAATTCAATGTATATTATATTAATCTTTCAGTATCATGGGGGTCTTGAGCAACAAGTGTGGATTCCAGCTACAGTATCAGATGATTTTCTGTGTGTGGCTGCTGGCATTTAGCCCTCAAATGTGTGAATATCTCCGGCGGTATAATATTGTTCCAGTGCTGTCAGATATTCTTCAGGAGTCCGTCAAAGAGAAAGTAACTAGAATCATCCTTGCAGCATTTCGTGTAAGTATCTGTTGGGTCCAGTCCCACTGTGCTTCTCTCTCAAAGGAGGTCTCAGATGCTGCTGATGCTCAGCTGTTTCTGCTGGACTGTATCAGGAAACTGGATTGAAAACTTAATTCCTGTTTATTATTTTTTTATGAACTGAGTTTTGCTACAGGTGAAAGATATGCTATTACAAGTATAGAAGTGTGCTGTGCAATGTCTATAAAATAAAGTCAACTGAAGAAATCTGCTAACAGAAGCACTAGTGATTTCCCTTCTTCAAGATTTCATTTCTACTGGTACTAGTGTAAAGCACTAGTTACTAATACTTGCTAAATTTATACTTATGAAGCTTTAATTAAAAATATTATTTTAAACATATTTGACCAACTGACTGACTTAGAAATTACTTGTATCTTCCAGTCCAAAACACTTTTCTTGGTGGCTCTGTGCAGATGGATGAGAATATCCATGTAAAAGCAATTAGTTGACTTTCTTGTGTTCATCGCTGGTCCTATTTAAGATAATTTGGAATAATTAAGCCACTTAGGCTCTATATTTTCAATGTGAGAGTACCAGTTTGTTCATGGATGCTAATTGTACATGTGCACATAGTTTTATGTGTATGCTTGTCAAGTGTCCTGTATATATGTAATACAGGAATGTTATAACAACTTGTAATCCTGTTTTAAACCAGGATTTCTATCCTGAGTAGATGTAGACATTGGAAACTGTTTTCCTCAGTGTTGATTATGTTCCAGTAGGAAATGTTGCAAGCTGATTAGGATGACAAGAAGATGACTGACTTGCTGATCAGCAATAATAAGCTGTGTGGAGGGGCTTACTCTGTAACTTAGTCTCTCAAGCCAAAAGCATCTGCCGCTTAGAAAAATTTCTATTGAAGGCAGTCAGTGGCATGAGGTATTCAGTAGGGGGTCTTCTCATTATGCAGGCCTCTGTAGATGTTCTAGTGTTCATTGGGATCTTAATGTTAGGATTACACATGGGTGTATAGCAGTACAACTTGGGAGGGGTGGGAGGAAGCTGAGGGGCTCGGGAGGTCCTAAAAAGTAGGAGAAATAATTGCTAGTTCTTAAATTTAGTGTGTTTTACAAGAGGAGACAAAAATGAAGCATTGTTCTTTTAATAAATAAAGGCTAAGAATGAGTAAGATGATTCTGTTCCAGGCTTCAGGGAAATTAACTTAGCTGTTTTTTTGTTCTTCAATATTAAAGACTAGTGTTGGCATGAAAATGAGGTTATAAACTGGAGCCAAGAAATAATAGATTAGAAATTAGATATCAGACCTGTGAGTTCTAAAGTGAAGTTAGAATACATAGCAGAGGCAAAATAGCCCTTTTCATTTTTTTTATTTTGTGAGTGGGGAGGTGAATTGCATGAAGGACTGGGCTTGATGATTCCTCTGTTCATCCCTACTGCTTGTGCATTACTGAAGGCATGTCATGAATCTTGACAGCTTACATATGTCTCCTCTACTAGATTTCCCCAAATCTGACCTGTTTCACTTCTTTGGCAAGTTAATTGCTTGAAGCATGTAATTGTAATGTATTTTTTTTTTCTATAAAGCAACTTTGAATCAATTACTTTAGCTGTTAAGATGTTTCCCTCATTTTTCATTCTTCTGTCTTTTATGCGTTTCTTATCTGCAGCTCATTTTGTACCTTAAGATTTTTTTTGTCACTGAGTAGTTTACTGATCCATTCTGTTTAGTTCTGTGTTCATGTTTGTACTCTCCTAACTTTATCTGCTCCTGAGCTTGTTGAATATTGTCTTTGAAGATTCATTATTTGTTCTTTTGCTCTCATTAGCACTTTTAACTCCAAATAATTTATCATTACTTTCTGTAAATTACCTTTTACTTCTTGGTTCTCTTACTGAAATAGGAACGTGGGGTTTTGCACATTAAAGCAGGAACATGACTTACTTTCAGTATGCAAGTTTTAACATTTAGTTGCAGTGTTCTTGCAGCTGATGTGGTGTTAGAAACCTGAAGAGTAATGGTTCTGTGACATGAATGAGGATGATGGAGTCAAATTCCTTCTGTATTGTTTCTTTGCTTATTCTAGTAGATGTTAAGGCTTCTTTATATAAACACATGTTCTGTTTGTTAAGGACTTTGTCTTTTATGTGCAATTCATGTTTTCAGCTTTATCAAAAAGTGCAGGTATCTAGCTCTGAACAACAAAATTTGAAGCTGATTAAACTGAGTAGAAGTGTAATGAATAAATGAGACTGAACTTGACTGTTGCATTCTGTGCTTGTAATTCCAGTCTTACCAACAAGCTTCAGTTTGAATAAAAATGCTTAGTTGGAATACTGCCAAATTCAAAAGAAGCTGTTCTAATCCAGATGGGAACTCTTGAGTTGGAAAGATGACTTCAGATTGTTTTTTGTTTGTAGGTATTCTTTTTTTGGTGGGGGATGACAGGGAGAGACTTTCCTGCTTTAAGCTATTGCTGCATAGAAATCTAAAACAATAGTCCCATATAAAAGTAGTTGCTTATAGCAGTCTGAGATTTGGGATATAAACCTGGCCTTTTTCTTGATTAGTCTTTGTAGTCAGCCCAATTTGATGTGGAAAATGACCAAAGCAGGTGCATCAATACTTTCTAGTATTGAAGGTAGCACACCATCTAGGGATCAAAAAGTGTAAATGACCTAAGTTGAATTCGGCAGTGGTTTTGTTTTCCAGCACATGCGGTTGCTTTACTTCTACCTTGCAAGACAGAGCCTTTTTTTTCCTTTTTGTGATAAGTTCCTGTTCATCAGCTATAGTGACAGATATGGATGCTCCTCCTGCATAGTAAGATCAGTCCTATGCAATTTATGCTACTAGATGTAGGTGTAAAGCAGCCACTGTGTGCTAGACTCATACTTCACTTCTTTGGAATGATTATTTTGGGGAAGTGACCAATTCTTTTAATAAGTTTAAAAGCACCAATAAGAATTTCCTAAAAATAACCACTTGTTTCAAAGTGGTCTGGTCTTAAAGTGAATTTTTGCTTCCCTAGAATTTGTTAGAGAAATCTACTGAGAGAGAAACTCGCCAAGAATATGCTCTTGCTATGATTCAGTGTAAAGTTTTGAAGCAGCTAGAGAATCTGGATCAGCAGAAATACGATGATGAAGACATAAGTGAAGACATTAAATTTCTACTGGACAAGCTTGGTGAGAGTGTGCAGGACCTTAGGTATGCTTTGCAGTGACAACTTTTTTTTTAAAAAAGCACTTATATGAACATTGGTAATTTTTTGGTTTTTAAGGCTAAATATCAAACAGAATTAGGTTATATAGATGCTAGTTGATAAGATTAGTGTGTGCAGAGATGCTGGTTGTAGATACAAGTTTCCTATTCTATGTGTGTATTTACAAGCTGAATACAAAATAAATCTTAACTTTTGGCTACTTCATCTTTGTAACTGATAAATTGTTAAAGGTTGTCAGAGGAATCTGATAGAAGTTCCAATCTAAGCTGGAGACTACCTAATTAGGGTGCATTTTGCTGTCCAGATAAACTCAAGTTTTTGCTAGCGTTTGCCTAGGTTTTGTTCTTGTGCATAAATTTAACTGCATATTGTAGTTCTTGTCAAAGGTTTAATTGGATGAAAGACAAGGACTGGGGTGCTTGGTTGGGGAAATTAAATCCTAGAAAATGGGTGAAACAGTCAGTTAAGTTCCCAAATGCTGTGGTTGTGTGGCTTGTTTTTTCCTCTGCTGGCTTGTTTTTCTTCAGGATCTGTGTTTTGGGGTGGATGGAGAGATATGTTTGGAAACAAATTTTTCTCTTGCCTTTCATGTCTTTTTTTTTTTTTTTTAAAGTATTGAACTCTGAGACAGGGCACAGTTCTCATGCTCTGCAGAGAGATGACTTTCGTATGTGTCATAGCAAGTTGTGTTCCACCTTTGTCTTGATAGGCACACAGTTCAAAGTCTGTTCGTAGAAGCTTAGCCAATATTTCATTTAGGTCTTATATATTGCAGCTCCTTTGATGAGTACAGTTCTGAGCTCAAGTCAGGAAGGCTGGAGTGGAGTCCTGTACACAAGTCTGAGAAGTTCTGGCGGGAGAATGCTGTAAGACTAAATGAGAAGAATTATGAGCTACTCAAGTAAGTTTTGAAGCCTTGAATAACATAATTCTTTAATGTTTTCAGTTTAACTGAACCTGTATCTAATGTTTCACATTTCAGCATGAAGTAATGTCTAGAATGAAAGCAAGTCAGAGCATCTTGTTACTTTTAGGTTATATGGTTCTTACTTGTGGTTAGTTTTGTTCAGAAGTGGAATTATTTGCCTTTACATTCCAAAATGTATGAATGATGATGGAAAGAGTATGTCTAGTTTAACTTGCATACAAATTTGTGCTGTTGACTCTTCTTGTGCTTTCACTTGAAAAAACAGCTAAACTAAGTGATATAATTAAAGAACTTTTACCATTCCTTAGTCTTAGTTCTGTGTTATTGTTGATCCGTGTGATGATCTCCTATCTTTTGAATACTTGTGAATTGAAAGTTGTGGCAGCGTTCCATGAAAATCTGACTTGCTGCATTTCATTGCAGTCTGATTATTTTGTCTTGAGACTGTATTTGGTATATGTAGATTGTTAGATGAAGTGAACCTGAAGCTCATCTTTCTTTTTGGAGTTAATGACTTATTTGCTGGCTTCTGAAAGTATGTACTCTAAAGATATCTAGCCTTTAAGCAGCTTGTAAGAGCTCTCAGATGTTTAACTGCATTGTTATTAACTGGTAATATGGTGTTCTCCTTGTTGAGCATTTGCTAATAAGTGCCAGACCTAACAAAATAGGCAGTCTTAAACTGAGAGTTGTTCATGGTTGTACAAACCAAAGAACTTGGTGTGCTGCTATGTTCTCGGCTGCTACGATGCCTTTTAATTTTAAACAATTCTGTGTAACAGTGTTCTCCATAAAACTTTGCAAGGTTACAGTTGTGAGGGGAAGAACAGAGCTGGAGAAAGGCTGCTAGATAGCAGGCTTGTCATACCCACCTTGCTGTGTCACGAGCAATGTCACCTTACGGCTCTCTGAATCTATAGTGTGAGATCCTGAGTGCAAGAGCTGGGAAAAGCATGCAAGCAAGACTAGGGTCTGTTGTGTAACAAAAGCAGCATCATCTGTTGGCCTTGTGTAGGCATTGTGCTTGTGTTCCACCCCTGTTCCAGTCTATAAGTATTTATACATTTGGTAAGTACAGCTGATCTTGAACTCAGACCTGCTAGTCTTGAAACATCTGTATGAAAAAAGGGGATACCTTGTAAACCTTAGTTATAGGTATTTGTAGGTATATCTCACGAAACTCAATTTAATGAATGCTTTAATTCTTTTAACTAGAGTGGGATCTCCATTGTTTTAAGTGCAACTGCAATATTTGGAAAAAGTTCTATTGTAGCTTTGCTGTTTAGGTGACTGGTATTTTTATGGTGACAGACTTTGTTGTTTTAAGCTTAAACCCAAAGCAAAACCCCAAATGAAAACCTGGGACTTGATTGTTTCAAATATTTTCCTAGGATCCTGACAAAACTTTTGGAGGTTTCTGATGACCCACAAGTGCTGGCTGTAGCTGCTCATGATGTGGGAGAGTATGTACGACACTATCCCCGTGGGAAGCGGTAAGAAAAATGCCAACATTTTGTTGCTAGAGACTAGCTAAAGTATATTCTTTGCCTGTGGCTTGTTTTGCGCATTCATATTAAAATATGCTACATAGGGACTGCAGGTTGTGTTTAAGTTTAGTTCACTAGGAAGGTGAGAAAAAACAAGGTAGATCAGGTGAGAAAATACAGAAAAAATCTTTGGCTTAATGTATTTCAGCGTCTCTTAACAGTGATGGGAACCTATGTCTAAAGAAGTCTTGAGTTAAGTTGTTTAGACTAAAGCGAAAGACATGAACCAGAAGAAATTAGAAGACCTACCAGGAATTTAAGCAACATCATTCTTACTTTCTATTATGACTTACTGGGCTTACAGTAGAGATGGACTATTTCAATAATTAAGTTTACTTTGTGAATTAAGACTACAGATACAAGATTTCTCACAAACAATTGCTATTGTAATTTCAGTGATGTTAGCATATATTCAGTTATCACTTTTCTATTTTACCATGTTTTCTTTTAGCTACACAAATACACATTTTGATGAAAGTGTCAATATTTGTTGTTAAACTGAATTCCTGTCAAAGTACACAGACATTTCTGCATATTCTTGCTTTTTCCTTTTTTTTTAAACCTGGGTGCAAAGATGTTTGCTGAATAATTGCATCTCTAAGGTAAATAGAGACCACTGAAGCAGAAAGAGGCCTTTGGATTTTGCAGGAATCGTGCTCATCAGTCACCCAAAGGGACACATGACTTAATTTTTGCAGCAAAGTAGTGGTCTGTTTCTGATTTCTGCATATGGTTTAATGGGGGAGATGAGCATGGTCTCCTAGGCATGTTGGGAATTTCATGAGCACTTTAGTCTGCTATCCTGACAGCAGCAGAAACATGAACAAGAGACTGCAACTTCATGCTGTATATATGCTAAAAGCATTTATTCACTTAGAAAAACTCACAGCCTTTGTAGTCTTGAACTGAAGATATTTTTGAAATATTGGAACATATTAACTGGATTTTGCTAATTAGCTCCTGTGTCTTCCAAAAGAGATTTATGACAACTATTTGGAGGGAAAACAAGATATTCTTCACTCAGGTGGAAATTCGCACTGCTGCCTGCAAGTGGCAAAGCAACAGAAGCTTTGCTACTGGATGCTCCTGCTTTGAGCTGCCCTTTGGCTGAAACCACCTTATAGTGATTTGGCATAATCTTTAAACAGTTTGCACGCATCTCTCCAAGTGTGGCATAATGCTTGGGCTAGTTTGGCCATGCAGTTGCTGCACCAAAGTGGTGAAGTCAGATGAGTAGATGAACAGGACCTGCATCTCCATCTGTAATTGGGAAAAGTACTGCTGGTGGAGCCACAGCTCTGCTCATCTGTCAGGCTGTTAAACCTATTCAAGAAGTTCATCAGCCTTCGAAAAGAGTGGTCATTAGCAAATAAGAACTGTTACAATACTATTCTAACCCACATTCTTTTATCAAATTCTTATACTTCAGCTGCTTTCTACTTACAAACTTGACTTATTTAACTTCCTGTTCTGATGGACAAACTAAAACGCCTCAATCTCTTTCTTTTAAATAATTTCCTTTATAATACAGTGTATTCTTACTGAGCATGACTTCAGCAATTTTAGGGCTAAAAGCTTAAAATGCCTGAGGACTGTATCTCAGTTCCCACATCCATTTCTTACCATGATGTGTAGTTTGCTCCTCCCACGTCTGGCTGGTATTTCGCACTCTCATTCCATGACTCACTTAGAGAGTAGAAGTTCTTCATTGGTTTAGGAGAATAACAGAATTCAAATGTCTTAAATGCTTTTTTCTTTTAAGTGTTTATCCTTACCTCTTAACTGGATTGTCCTTCAGCCTGTGAAGGTTGTAGAGGTGAATTGGAACCTAAAACTTCTTGAGTTTACCTGCTGCACATAGCAGAGACCTAGAGTTAACAGTTCTGGCTAACCTTTCCCTTTGTCTGACAAAAGAAAATGTTCATTAAACTTAAGTATGACATTTTTGCTTGGCTGTTCTCTAGTCGTGTCAGCTTAAATAATTTTATCTTGCCTTTAAAATTGCACATTGAGGACGAGGTTTTCAAGTCAATAGCACTATGGACTTCTAAGGAGGCTCAGCTACATGTATGTTTTTAACAGTGTAACAGCAGAGATGCAGTATGGCATTGGTGTTTCCTGTCACTGGAAATAAATGCAGTCTAAACATCAGCCACCAGTACAACTTCCATGTGGCCCAAGGGTTACTGCTACGCACGATCAGCGTTTTCAGTCATTTGAATGCTGTGAACATGGGTTTTATGTTTTGCGTGTACAAGAGATTGACTCCTAGAGCCATTCCATTGCTTAGGTTGTGATTTAGAAGCAGCTTATCTGCATCCCCTTTATCTTTGTCTGCTTTTTAGATATGTAGGGTGAATTTTATATTAGTATTTTCTGCTATAGTGGTGTAAACTGTTTTTGTCATCATCTTCTGTTTCCTTTTTCTCCGTTTAAATGGGCTCTGTTAAAATCTGGCTTTTCAGCATCCAGGGACTTGTTTGAATTGTCACTCTTTTGGCTTAGTGCATTATTATGGGGAACTGCAGAAGTTGTGCACAAATCATAACTGGCTCACTGGGATCTGTTGCTGTTGTAAAGTAAGCAATAGCTGAGGACAGGGAAAACAGAACTAATAGTAGTGTTTTGCACAGGTTTGGAATTTGAAGGAATGGGATTAACTATGAACCTTCCTCACACTTTTTTACCTGTGGGTATAAAACACATGTCTGGGAAGGGATTTGTACCATTAGGCAGCATTATGCAAGAACACTCGTCTCTGGTTCGTCATATTCTTAGCCATCATTTCAGTGATGTACTGTTGCCTGAAATATTCTATTACCATTTGTGATTATAGGCTTTTAACTTTTCATTTTGATCCTTGTGTGTTTCTAATGTAAGGAAGCTTTTGAGTTTAATGCCTTATTTTACCTCAGTTCCTGAAAATTTGGTGTTTAAGTTAGTCTTGTAATGCAGGAAAAAGTTCTTGTTTGTGTTTCATAGCCTTGTCCTCATGTCCAGTGGTTTTATATTTAACTCATAAAAATATGAGGCAGCCTAAGGCAGGCATAAACGTGTTTTTTTTTTTTTGTCTCTGTTACATTGCTGATAATTTTTTGAACTCTTAGCCATGGTTTTCCAGCTTAAAACAATTGCACTTCTCTGAATGCATTCCTGTTGTATGCAGCATCCTAATATGTTTTGATATTTCTGGGAAATAATATTCCCTGTGTTCTCTGGGATGGTTTTGACCGAGTCATAAAGTGAAACAGGAAATTCTCTTTTTCATCTCCATGCTGCGTTTTTATACTTGTTATGCAGCTTGCAAAAAATGTGTTGTGCAGCAGTAGTGCATTAATTTGGCCATGGAAAGAACAGTAATAAAAGCAAATAGCTAATGTGAGTTTAGAACGGCAGGATAACATCAGGTTAATAGTAATGCAAAGGATAGCCTCTTCATGGTATATTATGTTTAACTGCTTGGTGACCTGTGAAAGAACCGATGTAAAAAAACATATGTTAGTCAGTGAGTAATCAGTTTCATATATTCCTTGCAAATTCTCTCCAACCTTTCTTTGTTATGACAGACCAAAATGTTGCATGTAGAGAGTCATCTGGATGGTGATACTTTTTCAAGTTTTAACTTGTATTGCTTTACATATTTTTTTTAAGAAACGATATATTCATGGCATGATAGAAGGTTTCATCAGTATTTTGTGTGGGATTTGCTATAGCTATTAAAAAGTTATGGCTGACTACTGTGGTAAGGTTTGTAGAGAAAGATGAGCTCAGGCATGTGATTTTTCTGGAAATGGTGCCTTAGCAGCCAGTTTTGCATCTTGCACAGGAATAGCTGTGGCTCTAGTACAGTTTGAATGTCAGAAAACACTGTGAGATGTACCAGCTGGGTGATTTAATAGGTGTTGGTGTGTTGACAAGTATTTTTTCTGGATTAGGCACTGCTGGACTAGACTGGGGCTTTAGTCTTGCAAAAAATGGAGTTATGTGGTTACCATCAATTTATGGAGGGGAGGGCATTACCTCCTCCTAAGTAATCATAGCTAGTGCAGTACCCTGCCAACTGTGTCAAACCAAGGTGGGTGAATAACCCTCTGTGAAAAGGGCTTCTTCCTGGATTGTTGTTTATTTCAAAGTTTATGGAAGAAGGTAGTGGGTAGCAAAGAGGAGTCCAATACAAACACTTTCTGATGCTGTGAACTCTTGAAAAAAAATAAAATTCATAGGTAATATGAATTGGTAATCTGCATGGGTAATGTGTCAAATAAGATGTATATGTTAGGAAACAAACACTGTTAACAAATATTATGTGTCTTAAACTTAACCTCTTACTGCCTTGAACATGAGTTGGTTGAGTAGGATAGCTACCCAGAAGCTGAAGTAACGTCAATAAAACTGCTCCCCTTCTCCCTTTCAGAGTGATTGAACAACTTGGTGGTAAGCAGTTGGTAATGAACCACATGCATCATGAAGACCAGCAAGTTCGTTACAATGCACTACTGGCTGTGCAGAAGCTGATGGTTCACAACTGGTATGTGAATAGTTAATATATGTGATTAGTTAATATGCTACAGCAGTGAGAAGTATTTGGTGTGGGGTGAGAATTCAAGGCAATAGATTTCTTTAAGGGGGAATAACATTTTTATGTGGCAAGACTGCAGTTTTAAATGATAGAGCAATATGATGCTGATACAGAAGATCTTAGCTATTTTTTCCTGTATATTTTAGTTGCAGTTTGAGTAGCTTCACCTTGCATGATTGAGTGTCGCAAGACTAATTCACTGTTATTTCAACTTATCTGTACTGCTTAATGTTCAGTATGAACTGTAACTTAGGGTTGCACTTGTTCACGTACTTCATTGACGGTTGCTTTTCAAAATTCATGCCTGACCACTGTTTTGCACTGTTCTTTGCTCTAGTGCTTTTGCCACACCTACACTGTATTTTTCTATTGCCATTTTAGGGGGTGTAGGTACAATTTTTCTTGAACTCCTGGGGTAGCAGAGGCTTACGGTCTGGTTGATTATATGAAGTTGAAAATGAATTGTGGTATCTCTTTCATCAGTTGCTGAGAATAGTATTTGAAGTGAGGTTTTTCTTTCATTGTTCCTTGACTGGTTCTCTGATAAAGCTCCAAAACCCCAAGTTCTGGTTTGCTCTGCCACAGAACTTGCTGGTGGGTGATGCTGCCTTTCCACAGAGCACAGGACCTTTATAGTGAAGAATTGAAGGACCGAAGTTCTGAAAAACGCCAGTGTTTGTGAAATAACTTTGTTTAACTTGCCAAACTAATTATGATCAGCATAAAGCACAGAGAATTACAAATATTAATTAGGATTTCTTAATCTGGTTATTAATTATGATTTTACCAAAGATGACATTTCCAATTTGGCATTACCTTAGAAATATAAAATACAACAGTGCATCTGAGTACATTGAAACATAGATGTTGAGATAAAAAAAACTAATTTGATTTTGAATTTAAATGACCTTTTATTTCTGAAGAGCTTGGTTATTGGAAGTACCTACAACTTCTGTCAGCTTGCTCACTTCTGACACAATATGATCTTTTTAAAGACTGAGATGCTAACAGTGAAAGTGGTAGGGAACAAGGTTTATCAAGCACATTCTGACTATTGAAGATGAGCTAGCAAGGCTGACAAAAACTCCTGTCCACTCTCCCTGCAATGTATCTTTTATAAAAGAAAGATATTTTTCTACCTTTTTCTTCTGAAGAATGTTTTTTAACTCTCATGCATGTTATATTAGTTTTATTCTGTTTCCTCCCTCATACTGTAGGAACCTTCCGTAGCAGAGAAACATACATTTAAATAACCTACTATATCAAATTCAGAGTGAATATTCTCCACCTGTAATGGCAACTTCAGTTAAAAATACTGAAGGTATTGAGTAACCAAATATGAGTATATGAAGGTGGAAATACAATGTGTGGCTGAGCGCAACCTAATTTTGTGTCATTGAATATTACACTCCAGTCTGCTTCTCAGTTTGTTGATATGCTTCTTTCTCACTATGCTATTCTCATATTTGAATCACTGAATGTTATAAACCAACAGTAGCTAAACAGAGATTACAGTGTTGGAAGGCTTAGTTACTGGATTTACCTTCTGCGGGGGGGGACAGGTCTTATTTCATGTGTGTCCTGATGTCTTGAAAATCTGGTAATTAAAATGCAAAGCTCTGGTCTTTCTCCAGCACAAATCTCACTGGTAGTAAGTTTTCCTGGATGCCTAACCTGGCTTTTTCTCATTTTCAAGTTAAGCATACTAATTTTAAGAATATCACATCAGGTGTTCTAGATTTGCCTTGGTTTTTTTAATGGTGAGAACATTTCTGTGTGTGCTTTTCAGTTTGTGAACCTTTAGACTTGAGGCAGAGAAGAGATTACAATTACATCTAGTTTCAGACCTTCAGACGTGTCAACAAAAAGGATCTGTTTAAATGCCATTTTCAGGTTCATATTGTCATCTCTCTAGTGAGCATGTTCTTATTTAATTCTTACTGCATCAAGCCTCTGGGACACATTGTCCTTGGTTCATATTTGACAAAGCATGTTCCCCTTGGAATGCACATAAGGTAGGTTGAGCTAAGGAAATGACACGTTTGTATGTGGGAAGCTAGATCTGTCTTTGTATAGATCTGGCTTTTGATGTGTGTTTTATAGCTTGTGTGGAGAGAAGAGAGAGCCGAGCCCTCTGACTGCTGCACAGTGCAGTTCAAGTGCCTACTTATTTAGCTTTGCTTTATCATAAGATGGATTACTCAGCAACTTAAAGGTTTTGCTTTTCAGAACTGGGGAAACAATAAGCCTTTTTCTCCTTGCTTCCACGTGTGTTGGAATTCAGTTACTTCATTCAGAGCAATTGTTTTTTAACTTGAGTTTAATTTTCATGGAGCAACTCTGCATTACTATTTGTGACATTAATCTGACTGCCTCTGTCATGCATTTCCTAGCTCTCTAGGCTAACCAGGAGAAGGATTAGAAAATGCTTGCTCTGCCAGGCTGAAGCATTGGAGCCTAGAGCAGCAGAATAAGGAAAACCTTTGGTACCTGAACCAAGTGTCATGGGACAGCTAAAGTGGCGTTCTGTTTAAAACTTAGCTGTATCATTAAACTGCTAATAGCTCAACTTGGAGACAATTAACTTCTAAGTAATTTGAATAGTTAGGTACAAGCTGCTCAACTTGTTTTTCCTTAGGGGTTTTTAAGTCAGGGCTAAATGGGGTGAAATCAGACTGTCAGGGAGTCTATTAAATGGTGAAGCTGGGTTGGCAAAAGCAGTGTCTGCTGTCAGCTTTTCAGATGAGGTAAGTTCAGGTGAAATATTCTAGTTACATTTGCACGTTAAATGATCATGCACTTGATGAAGCAAGGAGCAAAACTATATTTGTAGACTCGCTTAATGTCTTTAAATGGTAATTAATCCCGTTTTAATCTCACTTGCACTGTTAGTCATGGCACCCCATGCTGATGGTGAAAACTTGTTATTGGCAGGTGGAGGAGTTTGGCATGGCAGTGATGGTGCAGATTTTTTTGTGTGCGTCCTGTTCAGTTGTGCTTTAGCTATCTATGAGAAACATAGGATCATAGAATAGTTAGGGTTGGAAAGGACCTTAAGATCATCTAGTTCTAGCCCATGTGCCGTGGGCAGGACGCCTCACACTAAACCGTGCCACGCAAGGCTCTGTCCAACCCGGCCTTGAACACCGCCAGCGATGAAGCATGCACAACTTCCGTGGGCAGCACATTCCAGTGCCTCACCACCCTTAAGGTAAAGAACTTCTTCCTCATATCCAATCTAAATTTCCCCTGTTTAAGTTTGAACCCATTGCCCCTTGTCCTATCACTACAGTCCCTAATGAAGAGTCCCTCCCCAACATCCCTATAGCCCCCCTTCAGATCCTGGAAGGCTGCTACGAGGTCTCCACGCAGCCTTCTCTTCTCCAGGCTGAACAGCCGCAGCTCATCTCCTTATTCCTTGCCTTTGCTGGTGTTTGGTGGCAATACCTAATTTGACCATTTTAGTATTCGGAAATAGCTTTGGGAACCTTGTGCTGGTTGGAACAATGTTTTTAATGATGTGGACTTTAAAAGAATCAAATAATTAAACTCTAAATTGGCAACACTTACATATATCGCTTTAAAGAAACCCAATACGTGAATCTATGCAGATGAAGCACATGCTTTTCATGTGCTTCATGCCCAACATTTTTCTGAACTTAAGTAATGGGATGCTGTGACTCAAAGCACTTACAGTTAGAAGCCCAAGTTACTTCTGTGAGCTGCGGAACTCAGCACTGTTTTCAGGGCAGTGCAATGCAATTTCAATGCCTGAAGTAGATCAGTGGGAATAATCTCTTGTCTTTAAGATTTGTGAACCTATAGTCTCCTGGCTTCATTATAATGTCATTAATTCTGTCCTTCTATTACTTCACTAAAATAAGAGCTAGATGAAGAGCTAAGTGAATTCTAGATGTTCTGCATTTAATGAACTAATTTAAAGATGCTAATGAAATAACTTATTTTTGACCTTACTGGTCATCAAGAACTTAGTGCATTAGACTTGTCTCCTAGCCAGGTTAGTCCCAGGAAAAGTTTGCTCATGACTCATGTAGTAAGTACACCATATTACTTTAGTCTTGCTTTGTCAGTAGCAGTGCTGTTTGGAGCTGGGGCCCAGGGATCAGAAATAAAAAGAGTATCGTTACAATATCCATCCTAGCTAACATGTGCAGAGATGGATCATGTATACTCTTCGTTCTTGTGAATGTAAAGTAAAATGCAGTGGCTTAACCTCTGTAGCTGAAATGAGCTATTTGCATTTACCACACAAAAAAGGTGTGGACAGGCTGGAAAGCGTCCAGAGAAGAGGCACAGGGATGATCAAAGGACTGGGAAGTCATGTGAGGAAAAGCTGAGAGCTGGGTTTGTTCAGCCTTGAGAAAAGAAGGCTTGGGGGACCTTATCACCATGTTCCAGTTCTTAAAGGGTGGTACGAGGAGGATGGAGACTGTCTTTTACAAGGAGTCACATGGTAAAGAAGGGGCAATGGGCACAAGTTACCCTGGGGAGATTCTGGCTTGAGACGAGTAAAATTTTTTGTAAGGGAGCAATCAGCCATTGAGACAATCTCCTCAGGGAAGTGGTGGATTCCCCAACACTGGACACTTAAAATTTGGATGGGCAGGGTGCTAGTTCATCTAGTCTAGGTTATGCTTTTCCTGGAAGGGTTGGACCAGATGATCCCTGACGTCCCTTCCATCCTGGTGTTCAGTGAAATAATCTTCAGTATTCATACAAATGCTACCGAAACCAGAGTGGATCTGATTACAGACTTGCTTGGTTTTCCTCTGGCTGAGTCAGGGTAATGGTGGAACTCACACCATCTTTCAGCAGTTTCTCCCATTGACTAAAATACCAGCCTGTGTTGCCCTAGCTTTCTGCTTATGCCATTACCTCTGTGCTCAGGTACGATGCCTCATCTCCTTAGGGACCTTTCACCTGTGGAGGCTCTAAGCTATAAACATCCTCTAAACAGGCAGACTTTTGGAATAAAGTCTTCACTGGTAGTCCGTGAATTGATACCTACGTGGAGAGTATGGGTATGTTAGCAGATGATGAACAGTAGGAGTCAGGATACATCTTTGGTGCATGATCAAGTTTGGTATTGGAAGTAAAATCAATAAATAGCATACTGAATGAAGCAACAAATTAATATGCACTTTGAATATGCAGCTGATTCATACATGATCTTCAGAGTGCACATCCCGGACAAAATTGCTTTCTACCTTTTAAAGTGGCTAGTTATGTAGAGAGTCATTAAAAAACTGAAACTGGCTAGGATTTGCAGTGTGCTATATTTAGAAGCGGTTTTTCTATGGAGTTAGCATTGAATATTCAATGTTTCTTACTATTCTTTGGCATAAAGTTTGTTCTCCAAAGCCCATGTGTCTCCTAAAATAGCTTCTCTACCATGCTTACTTTTAGTAGAGAGAAGTGCAAGGTGTAAAGATAGCTAACTGGCACCTGTGAAGTTTGGTCCTTTCCCCTCCTCCTTTTTTTTGTCCCCGTCCCAAGACTCAGATGTGTAATGCTTAATAGAGTAGGCTCAAATCTAGGGAACAATACATAAAGATAATGCAATCCACTGTATTTATTTACCCTATTTCTTTAGCCTTCGTCATCAATACAATTCCTTTTTAGTAGATAACAGAAGTAGCTAATAAGTTAGAGAAGATAGTGTGTCCCTGATAAAAAATAGTATTTTTAAGAGGACATTTCCTAGCTAGGATGAGACAAATTAGGCAAAAATCCAATTAGTGATAGGCACACTTGGTACGTAGTATGAGTGTTTCATCTTTTTGTTTGAACATAAATATGTACTCTTGTAAAGCTTCCTTCCATACAAGTAGGAACTGTGGTTTGTAGTGTGTATGTGCTCTCTGGGATTGTGCACTGTGACCATGTTCTGTTAGGAGATCTGCTCTTTGTAAAACACACTTGAATATTTCTGGAGCTTCTGTTAATGTGGAGCAAATAGTTTGCAAATATTACAAACCGAACCGAACAGGATGTTTATTTTCTTTTTTTTTTTTTTTTTTTTTAAAAAATGAGGAAGCTATGAGGGAAAAAATAAGTTTTAATTTAGTTTTAATAAGTTTGGGGTTTTATAGTTTTAAATTGATAATTCTGGTAGCAAAACTTCTGAATCAAAAACATCACTTATGTATAGATTTCTAAGTGTTTCACCACTTATATCATGAGATATATGAAGAAAAATAAACCAGCCATAGTCTAGGAGTTAATTATTTGCCCCTACCTCCTATGGCAAATGATATCAGAAGAAAATTATATATAAGTAAGTACATTATTTTAAAGAGCACATATACAAATCAAACTGATTTTCACTGCCTTCTCAGCAACATGTGTTCCCATTTAAAAAATCTTCAATGATGACCATAATGTGAAGGATAGACAAATTCAAGTGTGCCCTGGGTTCAGCAGTAGCAGTGATTTTTTTAAACTGCAGTCATATCCTTAGTATACAAGATTACTTAAATATTTAAAATCTTTTTCTATATATTAGTATACAAATGTTAGAGGGGAAGAAGACCATAAGACTCTCCTTTGGTGTTTGTCTGGGATCAACAAGTGTCTGGTAAAAATTTGTGTTTTATGAACACCTGTCTCAGACTTATTTATGGTCCTAATGCTTTACAACTGGTTTAATGGGCACAAAATGTATAGGGCTCAGCTCTGTGGCATTGCGGCATTGGGAACAAACAGAGAAAATGCCATACAGGCTTCAACTTAGGGGTTGTGACTTGGTTTGCAACCTCTCAAGCGTAAGAAAAACTCTACAGCCCAGTAGCAACAGGATCCTCCAAAGTCTTGTTCCCAATTGTTGGTATTTCCATTACAAAGTGACCACAGATTGCTGTTCAAAGACAGGAGATGTCAAGCACCCTGAAAAATGATAACAAATGCCTTCCACATTATCCTTTACTCAAAGTTCAGCATCATGACAGGTTTCCCTCACTGAAGCATTTGTCACTTTAATTTTTTCAGTGTTGGGGACTCAGGACTCAGCTCAGTGTTTGGTATCTCTTCAGAAAAGCCATGTGTGAAAAGAGGTTTTTCTCCCTGTGTACATAAGTGCCATGGTTTCAGTGTGTAGGTGTATACATTTACTGCCCCAACACTACTGTGGAGTAAGGCAGTCAGTGACAGACACTGGCTCCATCGTTACCAGATCTGCCCCACGCACAGTCCATGCTGGCATGGTGCTCATTCTTCCGTACAATTTTCCCTAAAGGAGGCTTCTCCAGTCCCCAGTACAGAGGAAATAAGGATGCTGATTGCATTAACTCTCTGTTTCTCTTTCTATGCTTATTAATGTCAGACATATTAAGAAGTGACAAATATGACGATAAACAGACTTCCCGTCCATTACCCCAACCAAAAAAAAACAACAAACGAAACAATGAAAAGACTTCAATTTGGTTACATTGCATCCAACGTAGCATTCATGTAGATTTTACATAGAAGTTTTTCTCAGGCCTCTTATTCCTGCTGTAGTAGCTATGTGATCTGCTCAAAGGCATCCAAGACATATTTGGGCAAATATCTTGAAAGCAATACCAAGTTAGTCAAAGAATCAGAAACAGTATACGTACATTGATGTTACAATGCACCAAAATAGCTGATTCTATCAAAAGGCAGAGATAATTAGCTTAAGAGTGGTATCATGCTGGTGTAATCAGAATGCCTTTGAGGCCTGAGACTTTTATCTCTGCAGGGTTTAGCTGTGTGCAGATAGAAATACCTGTTCATACAGTGGAAAGTCCAGGATCCCCAACAAGTTTCAGAGGTAGGACCACAGTGATTCTGTGACAAAACTGGGATAGAAAAATAAAATACAGAGCACTGTTTAGGAGTTTAGAAATTTTCTTAGTGAAATCTCCCATGTAGGCAACCAACACAATGTGAAAGCAAAATCAATCTTATAGCTGTAAGATTACTACAGTGCTATTAATGTGACTTAGGTCTATGCTCCTGATTCCTTGACTCCTTAACTCCTTGACTCCTTGACTCCTCTCCTTTCTGAAGTTATTAGTGAATGTCTGGCTTTAACAGGTACTGTTAAACAAAGTCCTGTGGGTCTTTGTTTATAAGTACCTGTTAAGGCTGATTATTGTTCTGAACACGATGCAAGGGACCTGCCTGAATGGAATCATTTTGCCCAGGGCAGGCCAAGGTTTCCTATAACAAGACCTCAAATTTATACCAGTTTGAGCCAATATTGTCACAAAAGACTAGCCTCACTTATGAGAAATATTCATAAGACATGAGATCTGACACATTGTTCAGAACCTTTCAAAACACAGGGCTGCTTTGGAGACTTTGCAGGCATTAATCATTTCCATGTTTTGTGGTTTTTCCTTTGCTACAGGAAAAAAGTCCTCTGAGGTGGGTTCCACATGAATTGCTTCTGGAAAAACAGCCCTGAACAAAACACAGTCCTAACCAACATTTTTTCCCACCTTGCTTCCTTTTAACTCACTTTTTTTTTCGTTTTTTTTTTCCCCAAAGTAGAAGAACCAGAAAGATTTAGAATTGACTGTGCTTTTAGAGCCTGTTTAGCTCAATTTTGTGTCATGCCATAAAGAAACACATGAAAAAGCAAACAAAAGAGGAAAACCAGAAGGAATGGTGGGAGAAATGTAGAAAGCCAAAATGCAGACAGGCTGGAAAAACAGATGGAAGGGGTGGCTGGCATTTGATAAACCTTCGAGCCTGGGGGCAGGGGTTCCATGTTTCACTGCTTTTGGTCATTTATTATCAAAAAAGCATTATATGCTTCCATGAGATCTATGCCTTCCTAAGAGTTTAAATCTATATTCCGTTTAAGATGTAACTTATGCACTGTAGTTGCTCGTGTAAAGCATTTCTCATTGTCATGCTTCCATTTTTCTTTTTTTTTTTTTTCTTGGCTTCTTTAGTCCAACAGGTAGTTATTTAATGTGCAGTAAAAAATCTTCAGTTTGCTATTTATTTCACTGGTGTCCTGTGATAAGATTATACATAAGTTTTGGGATGTCTGTTCTTTAGCATAAGGAGTGCTAGCAGCATTACACTGAGGACAACGTGCCCAAAGACGTCAGAACTGAGTCTGATTCTGGAGTCTGGCTATGTTCCTAGTGATTTGCCAGTTCTGATATGTGGGTATTTTGCTACACTTTTGTTGTATCCCAAATAATGCCCCTTTTGGTTTGGATATTACAATAATAATACAAGTTAATACAAGAAATGGTGAAATAAAAAGTAATGGATTTTCATCAGAATCAGGAACAAAGGACAATTTACACAAAATGCAAAACATAGCTTTTGTTTTCCAGTACTTAAAAATGGAATCTAAATCATTATCACCATTAGCAAGACCATAAATATCAAATTGGTGATATGGTTCACATTAATGGACTGTTTTCACCTTCAAAATTCTTCTTTCTTCTCCGAAATTTTTAATCAGCATATCGAGATATGGATCACTTTAGTCTTGTCCATGTATAAAGTTTATATTCATGTATAAGATTTATATTAGTATGCTTTTTAAAATGTTCAGTGTAGAATTACTTAACTTGTGCCTTTCAACAGTATTTGCAAATATGACCTTGAAATTACAGTTTGATCATTTTGAGACCGTTACAGATATTGTCTTTGATTTTAAGCACTATTGATTGCATCATCTATGCCTTTTTGCCTTTTTAAAATTGGCAGTGTATTCTAAAAACTTTCAAGCATAAACAATATTTTTCCAGTTTTATCAAAGATAGGGAAAACAGTCTATTGTGGAACAGGGTTCAAACTGATGCACTCAAGTTAGCATTTGCACAGGAACCTCTGGTAAAATACATTTTCTAATGTCTTGCTGTACATGTGATTTCATTGTGTAGCAGTGCTTTCACTTAAATTTAATTTATTTTTTCCTTTAGAACCTGAGGAATTGTACTATGTTCCACAAAAATTAGATTAGTCTTATTGCTGCAAGCTTGATCAAACCTATGAATTACTACAGAAGCTAAGTATTTGCTTTTGATCAGTTAGTGCTCATTGGAGAATATCCTGTTATGTGTTTCTACTGAAGCCAGAAAGCTGGGACACAGACCTCTGGTGGATTTCAGGATATAATAAAGAATATTAATAGCATATAGAAGTAGCTGAAGCCTTCAGTATATAGAGATTGGATGGGAAATCAGATGACTTGAGCTCTATTATTTACCTCCCTTATTACAGTGAACAAATCAGAATCTTGTTTTATTTCATAGCGATACAATAGTAATGCTGAGATAATAAAATGGGTTTGTTTTGTGGATGAGGAGTGTATATAAATTCTGGGTACAAATAGATATTTACTCCCTGTCTGCAGTGATTCAGTTTGTTAATCTCTGAAACACTGTTTCCTATTATGCAGAAGAAAGATAGAAATATATTATGGATCAGGCAGATAGGTTTTATTGCAGAGGGAAATGTGGTCTGCTCTATGTATTTAAATCATACTTCTGGATGGGTTTTTCTCTTTTCAAATGTGCAGGTGCCTCAATTAATGACAAATTAAACCCACCTGATACTGGTTTTCTTTTTGCTAGAATCCTGAAAGCTCTAGAAAAGATGCCTGGAACTTTAAACTGTACTCTGTAGTAGCAGCAAATTGAACTACATGCTCCCTCAGTGAGTAACCTATCATGATCTCTTTTGTATTTCCTTACAAAGAGCCTTGATACAAATTCTCACATAGTTGAAATCTTAAGTTAATGGTCTGTGAAGGAAAAAAAGAAAAAGACTACAGGGGGTATAATGGGATGTATGCTTTCCTTCTCTCATAGAATACTATGTTCAACAAAATTTAAAGGAAGTTCACTATAGCCTGGGTCAAACATTTTTTTCATTATTATAAAGTTTTAGGTTGGTTGTCCTTCTTGGATTTTCTTGTGATGGGTAATGCCAGCAATTGTCTGCACCTGTCTATTCTGCATTTAGATCAGAGGTTGCCATCTCCTCACAGAAGTGTCATAAATGGCAGTTTGTATGTTCCTTAGCCATCACAGGTTGCAATCCAACACACTAAATTAAAATGCCTTCAACTTCAGTTTGTGTTAACACTGTAGGCTGTGATGTGTGTGACTCAGCCATAGGATGATGAAGCTCTGTAAATCTCAGCTAGTAAAGATCCTATTTTATACAGCTTGGAATTCAATTCTTAAAATGTTAAATTTGGTCATTTAGATGTCAGTTTTAAAGAGTAGCATAATTGGAAAAAGCATGAAATCTTTCTCCGATGAAGCATGCTTTCTTTATATTCATTTAATATTCTCCTCTCTGCCAGAAGTAAACTTATCTGCACTGTGCACCCAGCAGTGCTTATGTGTGACAGAAAGAAAAGGCTGACATCAGGCACAAGAAGTCTATATTGTGAGAATGCCATAGTTCATCAAAACTATACTTCCCTGCCAAATTCGTACTTGCTTACTTATCATCATCTGTCCTCTTTAGTTCTCAAATAAGATACTGAGGTGTTCAAACCAACTGCAAGCACACAAGTTATTTTAAAGAAGAATAAGAAATTCTGCTTGTAAGTAGGTTCTTGCTTACGCTGGAGCCATAGAAAAGCCCTTTCCCCCTTCCCTCATGAATATTCTGCTGTTACAGCTGAAGAATTTTCATTCTCCCTATTGCTTAGAAAATAATGGTGTTGAAAAGTGCTTGTCTGGATGTACAACGACAAGTTGTCTATATTGTTGAATTTCTGGAGTATACAAATAAAAAGTTCATTAGAAGCATTTAAGGAAGCTTCATTTATCTTGCATTTGATTGATGACCTGATTGATGACGGTTCGTCAATCTCCAATGCAGAAATACAGGAGAAAGAACATATTGAACAGTATTTTATTTGTAAACTATATGATTAGAGATGCAAAATTTGACCTTCAGATGGTTCTAAAGTTAACTCATTATACAAAAGGGTTCAGTAATGTATATGAAATGGGCAGCATAGACTGGACATTTGAAATTAGAAAAAAACCTATGTTCTCTTCAGCTCTTCAGTATGACTTTCCCCTTAAATACAACCTCACATACTCCTTAGTTGTATCTATAAACTGTCTCCAGTAACAGATTAGCTTGCTATTGTAAAAAAATGCATTTATTCATTTAAATAGCATATTCATTTTAGCATATTTATAGGACTGCTTGCTATACACCAAAGTGTAATCATAACTGTATATGCATAATAAGCCAATGAAAACATACAGTTTATCATTTAGCTAAGATAATCATTGCTCAAGGATAATATTCATGGACTACCTTAAAAACCTGTCTTGCAACAAATCCATTGTTTGTATATTAGTTCCCTGAAGGTCATTTGGTTGTAAAATAAAGATCTCATGCAGTACAGAAGCATTTTAGAACAAGTATTTCAAAATAAAATGAAACAAGAGGACATCTATATTCTGAATCTGAATGCAGTTTTCATAAAACTTACCTGAGACATGCCCCACAAAGAAAAATGACAAAACATCTGAAACAAAAATATTGTCTAAAGGTCTGGAAGCAAATCAGATTTATTTATTGATTCCCTACTCAAGATAAACCTACCACTAGGGTTGCTCAACTGAGGTAGTTGCATTAACATTTTTAATTTACATAACTCTGAACAAGACTCTTGAAAAAACTAGAAGACTGCTGAATTTATAACACAAAAAGTAGATCTTTTTCTGCTGTAGACCTCTTAAAAATATAAAATTAATTACCACAGAATTTACAGTAGTCAATAGTAAGTAGCTAGCTAGTAGAAATTGCTAGCCAGTATTACAAGGTATGGATCCTGCATGCTGTCTACTGTTGGAGCTCCTGAGGCTTTGTTCCTGTCTTCTCTCTTCTTATTTAAGGTCCTTTTAATAGCTGCAGAAGGAAATGACACATCCTTGGGATCTACAGCTGCCTCATTTCAAATTCTCCAGAAAAGAAATTCTTAACCAATTCCAGCTGCTTTTATTTTCTTTTATGTTATGTTAATGCTCTATGAAAAGATGCCATAGAGGATCAAAGAATTCTGTGCATACAATTTACACTAAAAATAATTTTGATTAAATATTGATGTGTAAAGTAACTTTCCATTTTTATTAACGTAGAAAATTAAGAGTGAGAACAGCTATGTGACTGCATGTGGAAGTAAAGTTTAATCCAATAAAGAACAATACTGAAGAGGACCACTGAGGTACTTCTGTTTCAGCCATGGCAGAACCCTTTATCTGAAAATAGGCAAAATGTTTTATCTGAATATAACAGGAATTTGAAACAATTTCCTTAAATCAGTAAACGATCTTTTATGAGAGTATAAATTCAGGGATTTACCAATCCTAGGTGGGAGGTTTGGAAATAAATCTATTATCCTGAAGAAAAATGTAGCAGTGAAAGCTAATAGGATAAGTAAAAATAAGTACAAATGATGGCTAAATATGGCTGTACATTATATACATGTTATATTCCAGAGATATATCATGTCAAGCAATGCAGTCACCTCAACTCTAAAAATGAGTAAGAGAGAAAGCTCTCTGCTTATTGACCCACAGAAGCCAGAATTTTCCTTGTTATGTTTTAAAACACTGCATGGAAGAATCTAACCAGAAATAGAGAGATCATTATAGATAATTGTGATTATAGTTTATTGCCACTGAATAACATGGGGAGAAATAACATGGGGAGAGTTTGATCATTGAAAGCTGAGTCTTATATGCCACTATTGCAAGGAACATATTATGCACATTCTTTCTTTATTTTCTTCTTGAAAACTAGTAATGAACTTCAAAAGCTTTCAAACAGAAGGAGAGAAGATGATGAAGAAGGATGTTTGATGAGATGCAATTTGAATCCTAACAGTGGTAAGAGTATTTGTTTTCGTGGAATCATAGAATGGTTTGGCTTGGAAAGGACCTTAAGATCATCTAGTTCCAACTGCCCTGAGCACGGACACCTCACCCCAGACCATGTTTTCTGAATGTTAAAGGAGGAAGGGAGATGAAGGAGGTAGACAATAGCTGCTAACACATATTGAAATAACTGTGGCAATAAAATATCTTGACTGCTGAACGATTCAGTAGTGAGGATCAGCCTCAGTATTTCTTCTATGAAGGAATGTGCAACATTGACAAAGGGAGTTTGCAGTGAAGCTCTTCTAATCTTTGCAAAAGCTCTGAAGTTGCCACTATTAAACCACCATAGCTACTTGAGCATTGCTATAAAAGCCAGATTTCACTGTCTGAAAGCCGTTAAAAGCAGATCCCTCTGGAACTCAGTCACTGTAATAGTAATATGAAGGCATGGTCCTTCCATAAATATCCCATTAAATTTGCAATGTTAGGTCATAACTTAAATTTGAAGGCACAAAGATGCAATAAAAAATGCCAGCTCTGAAATCTTGTTCGTGAAACAGATGCTCCATGTGTTTTAAAAGAATGTGGTCAGTAGGAAAATTATAATAAAAATTTGATGGTTACTTTATTTTTTACATAATAAGTATGGGAGTATCAAAATCTCCTGAGGCCAGGGGACCACCTAGCTTCAGATTTAGAAAGAATTTTGACTTAGAGTTAATGTTAAATTGGGTAAGCTAATAAAAAAATAATATATGTACAGTTTAATCAGAATAATACCCTGGGGAATTGCAGTTTATTATCTGCATCTCTGCAAATATCAGAAGACTGTAGTTTAAACTGAACTGCAGTTCAGATCAGAGATAGCTCCTCATGAGAATGAAATTAATAAAAAAAATGCTACACGCATTTATTTGAAAGCATCATCCATATCCTTATGAATTTCTGTGTCTGCAAAATCTCACAAATATATCTTAAAATATTGCAGATCTTAAGAGGACCATTAATAAAGAAATTTGGACTACAGTGTTTTTAACTACTCTCCAACCTTGATCATAGCACAAAATGAAAGATAGAGTTTTCAGTAATGATCTCTTCCAAATATTCTAAAGTCATAACACATCCACCCACAGTACACTGTAGAGACCCTAGAAGTTTCAGTCATATATGGGAGGGGCTCTGCATTTGAAGTTATTATTTAAGATCCTCAACATTTACTAGAGGAAGGGAAAGTGTGCAGAAAAAAGCATCAGAGTCAATTTTGTGCCAAACCCCATATTTCTAGGAAGTTTTTTAGTGTGTCTAAAAAGTAGCTGTAAGAGAAACTTAATATGATTTTTGTAGTTTGCATATGTACGTTTAAAGGTTCAAATGAAGTACGCTGTGTAGTCTGTGGAGAAAAGTGAAGGGATAGGAGAGCAAAGATGAAGGTTATTACAGATATAAAAAATTTAGCAAAAAGACTTACTCTGTTATTAAGATAAACTATTATTAGAAGAATAAAGAAATATATATTCCATGATTTACACAAATGTGATCTGAAACACAGATATGAATCTGAAACACAGATATGTTACATGCCTGAAGTAGCACATACACATCCTGAAGCTTTTTGTATACTTGAAATGCAAGAATATTCCGATTTCTGTACCTCTCACATTGCTAGGAATCAAAATAAATTTTACTCATTTTATGGAAAAATGAGTCACTATATGTACTGAGCATTAGAACTTCCAATGCAATTAACCAACTTTCAACTATGATCTTTTAATCAGTGATCATGGTAATAAACATATTTTCTTGAGAGATGTGCAGTCCAAATGGATCTAACAAATTTTGTCCAGTGTTTGTCTTTTGGGGACTTATTCAGACCAGATCTACAAATCATTTAAGTGCCTCTCCTCACTACTTCTATTCTATTATCTGTTAAATACAACCTGAAATCCGGCTCTGTGGCGAGCCTGTGAGTGGTGAAGATTTGCTGGACTTCCCTGAATGTTCTCTGGCCAAGATTAAGTTTGGTTCAGACAGCGACAGGAAAAAAACCCTGAATTAACTCCCTGTCTGGCAACCGTTATTGCAGATTATAAAGTTCACATATTTTGTGTCTGTTCTATAAACTTAATTTTTTTCCCACAGAGTTTAATTATTCTGATTCTTCTATTCATTTTAACTTTGTTTATACCAGATGCTATCTGTCTTCATATCATCTAGAAAAAGCTATGAATTCTAAATGTATAGGGAATTTGATAATCATTATTTTTACTGTTGTGAATGAATTAAAGCAAACTGGCTGATATTTTTGCAGTAATTTTTACACGCCTTTCATCTTTTTAATCTGTATCTATATAACTGCTGGCACTAGTTTTGGTAAGTAATTTTTTTTTTCTTATCTTTCGATCTTTCTACTTGATGCAGAGTAATAATTTAGCGTCTCCATGATTTTTGACTGTTTGAAAGAGGAATGATTACAGATATTTTTTGATTTATAATTCAAGTCATGTCCCTACAGTTGGATTTTTTTCCCATTTTACCAGATTGCTTTCAAGCAAGAGTTCATCTTTGAATAAAGTAGTGAATCTCAAGACAAGTGACTCCAACACATGGGCTCTGCTTGATCCCACAAAAGCAGTTCAAGACATTGCAGAAGGCATCAACCTGCCCCAAAGTTATTACATGCTAACAAAGAAAGGAATAACATTTGCCTTTCAGGCACTGATTTAAAATCAATCCACTGGTGACTTTTGATCATTCACTAAACTGGGGAAGGAAGGAGAAGGCAGGCTAACATTTTCTTGAGCTGACTGTACAGGGAGGAGGACAAAGCAGGATGGGGGGTTCAGCCTTTCCTAGAGGAAAAGAGCAAGCAGCTGGGAATAGCTACAACCTACAGGTCTCTATCAAAGCACTTTTTTACCACCTACTCAGTGATGTCCAGTAGTTCTCTTCTGTCTTCATCAATATTTTAGTTTATTGAGAACTTTCTGTGAGTTTCTGTGCTTTCTGTTTGAGGTCTTCTCTTCTGTCAGACATTGCCAGTTTTTCTGCCCTTTAATTCCTCAGATCAGAGACCCATGGACCTGGAAAACCATAACAGTTAAAATATTATACACATATGTGATACATGGCATTATATGATTTTTAATTTCTCCAATACAGTCATGGGGTAGAAAGCACATGTTGCTGACTAAATCTTTCTGTTTAGAGTTTTACTGTTCATTTCTGTGGTGTAGCAAAATATTGATATAATCTGGTTTGTCTGTTGAACACAAAATTTCTATTCATCCACTTCATGACAGGAAAAGCATTGCTGCATGAACTTATCCAAAACTTCACATTTTTGCTAATTACATTCCCTAGCTTCTGGGCACTCGCCATGAGCAACAGCTGAAAATAAAAAATAAAAATGTGTAAATTCGGCATCTTTAAGAAGAAGAGTCAACTCTTTTGGTATTCTTTTTATTAAACCAAAAGGTCTCCATTACACCTGACAATAAATCATCCTTTAAAGAATTGCCTATATGTTGGGTTGTTCAAAACTAAAATAGCTTTCAGCAACAGCACCATCTGCTGATAGATCTTTTACCCATTTTTAAAAAAATACATAGAAATGAAAAAAATGTCAACAACACTGCATATATGTTCACAGGAACCCTCACAACATTGTGTGACACATTTCAAAAAAGGATCAGACATTTATAAATTAGTCTATCATGCACAGTTCCACTGACTAGGATAACAATTACAGGGACAAGTAATGCTCATGCTTTGTAGCATTAGCTGAGCAACAGAGAGAATCAAAAAGCAATTTCCTTCCATGGTTAAATTTTGTGTGCATGCCAAGGCCTTTGTGCTTTCCTCTGAAGCGTGCAGCCATTGCTTGAGGCAGGATGCTGGACTAGATGGACCATTGGTTCTGTTCTGTTATGGCAATTCTATTGCTCTTGGCTCCTGTGCCAATGAAGTATCGAAACACACCATCTAAATTACATTTGATATATATACTGTGTCACACTTCAAATCAGTGAAGCAACACGGACAGTGTGATTCATGTGGAGAACATGCTTGAGTTACTTTAGACATGAGGAAAACAATATCAGAGTTAGGTCTACAACCTAGTGAACACAGCAGGATTTTGCAATCTGTGATGTGTTTTGTCCATATGGAAGTGAAAAAGTATTCAAGTGCTATCAATAAAAACAACACAATGTGTCTGTTTCTGAGCAGCGCGCATCACCAAGCTGCAGTTCCTGGGCACAAGTGTAAACACAGAAGCTGATACTCCCAGTAGAAAAGATATTCACAGACTTCTTTGTTGCTATTCACTGATTAGAAAAAAATGCTCAAGCTTCTCAGGAGCAAAATTTCCTTGTTATTTCATTAAACATTCTGTTCTCAAATGGCTTTGTAAAGATGCCAAATTAAAAAAGAATTGAAGAAAATAATCTTAGGATATTCTTACTCATTGTAAGAAAAGAAATTCTTCCCATTATCATTCCAAATTGTAAAATATATATATTTATTTAAAATTTTGGAATATGTAGATCCTAGCAGAAAGTTTTACATGAAAACAATTGGTTAAAATACTGTACACACTTTAAAAGGTAATGGACAGCATAGAACAGGCCTGACTTGCATGTTTGTACCTACTGATGTATAAAATATTGATAGACATATCCTTAGACTTGTGTGTACAGAAATTTAGACCTGGTTGGAATACTGACCCTTTGAAGCTTACAATTCACTAATCTATTTGTTTAACTGCTACGTAGCATTAAAAATACAATGAAGGCCTTCCTCACTAGGATTCCTTTCTCAAAAGATATGATTTAGTGGGAGGTGTCCCTGCCCACGGCAGAGGGGTTGGAACTAGATGATCTTAAGGTCCTTTCCAACCCTAACTATTCTATGATTCT
>JAOEHY010037655.1:18101-30821 GCA_025447955.1 Psilopsiagon aurifrons | reverse complement strand
AAGAAATTCTTTAATGTAAGGGTGGTGAGGCACTGGAATGGGTTGCCCAGGGAAGTTGTGAATGCTTCATCACTGGCAGTGTTCAAGGCCCGGTTGGACATAGCCCTGGGTGGCACGGTTCAATGTGAGATGACCCTGCCCATGGCAGGGGAATTGGAACTAGATGATCTTAAGGTCCTTTCCAACCCTAACTATTCTATGATTCTATCCTGTGCAACCATTTGAACTATGGTTCAAATGCCAGCAACTGAGCTGACATCCTTTCATCCTTTAGTAACAATTTCCTTTTTCCTTGAGGAGCTGAGATACAAAAAAATACAGAAATGTTGTGGTTGCTTTTTTTTTTTTATTGATTGATTGATTTGTTTATTTATGTATTTATCCATCTTATTTATTTATGAGAAGCGAACATTAACTTGCTGGTTGTTCTGAATTAGCACAGTAAATTGAGAAATATAGTACCAGAGTGAGCATATGTACATGACACCTCAGAAAATCTGCTGATAGCTCTTGAATGGTTACGCTATAATGGCACAAAACACTGTGTCAGAAATATGCACAAAAATGCATCTACTGCATCTATTATAGACATGCAAAGGTATGAAACCTTATTCACACAGTTCCACATTAAGTTTAAAGATATTATACAGCAAACCTTCAAATCTTGCATAGCAGTAGAACAACTTTATTACAGGACATTCTTGTACCCCACCCCATAAGACTAACTGAATTCAAGACTTCAAAGTCAATATTTAGGAACCTGTTTGGGAGACAATGGGGCTTTCTGCCCTTAGATAAAGCGATGCTCAGACTGAGTGCATGGAAGCCTCTTTTGGTAAAAGGTAAGCTCTTTGAGCTGGTTGACTTCGTTTAAAAATTACCATCATCAGCACAGCATGAAGACCACTGCTAGATTTCATAGTTAATTCAGAGCAAAAAGAAAATTATCCTTGCTTCTCAGGGCTACTTGTCTCAGGATCACTCAGGAAAATACTATTGACTTATATTGTCTACTTGTGAAATACTTGCTTCCCTTCTGATCCTTGTTAGCAGAAATTGGTTTTATTAAAAAATTAAAACATAAATAGAAATCAGATCTAGTTTTGCTCCTTCTTTAGACCTAAACTGCAAAACAGACCCAACAAGGTCAATTTGGGTAAAATTTCCCCACCCTTTAATCCTTACATTTATTAATTTTAGAATTACTTTTATCAAAATTAATTCCTCAGTAGGAACAGGCTGAGATTCCTTTATCATTCTTTCCTATTAAAGCTACTAGACCACTGATCCACTGCCTTATTTCTACTGTGTATACTGTAAAATGAAGTACAGCGTAAGCCTTATCTCTTCAACCAATCTGATGGTCAACAAACCACAGCACTCACTCTGTCCTCCAGCTCATTAAATTGAATGCTCTTTTGAACCATACACAAATTTGAGACCATATATCTCAAAAAATCGCCAAGTTACAGAATTTAAGGAACAGATGTGGAAAGACATCATCTTGACAAAACTAAAGGCAACTATAGTTTATTTAATTATTTACATGTTCATAAAAATTCAAGAGTGGTATAAATAACGTGCTTTTGCCACCATGCAAAATGCTACAGACAAAAAAATACGTTGGCCAAGGTTATGATTAAAAAGAAACTGTCAGAAAAAAAATGTAATTATTGAGATTAATTTCTGTGTCATTTAATTACAAGCAGAACTAAGGAGAGGTAAACTTTTTATTCATCTTACCTCTGTAACTCCACAGTGCTGTCCTTCTACAGCGCTGTAGAGTTCTGAGGTCTACACGTCACAACAAAGAACTTGTGGAAGTGGACATTGATAAAAATGAGATATAACTTTTTCCTTTCCAAATAGCATTTATCTATGCAAATGTCACTTTTGTTAATAAATGCAGAATTTGCAGAGGACGAACATCTCACAGAGAGTTGCAGAACTCTCAGTGTGTCACTTGGTGATTAAACACGACCACACCAAGCACACACAAAGCTTCGGACAGAGGAACGTTACCTTTCTGTAATCATACAATAGATAAACCAGATTCTGTCTGGTAACTGAACCAAAGGGAAGCCCCTTCCATTTTTACTTAAAATGCAAAAAATTATAACTTCAAGCAAAAATAACGTGTTTTCTGTGAAGTTTAAGTAGACAAAAAAAGCATTAGATCAAAGGACTATACTGTTTTCTTTTAGAAGGCAAATGAATGAAAGAGCCACTAAAACCAACAATAAATTATTGTAGTCTACAAAACAGATAGTTACAATAGCATCAGTACTGTTGGGGCATATTTATTCATAAAGGTCTTAGAGCCTTTACATTTTTATAACACTCTATAGTGATCCAGTCTACTTCATTGCTCTGCTGAGTTTCTAGAGAAGTCAGAATAGGCCTCAAGAGACCTTTCTTCACCTAATTCTGGCCTGCATCATGCTTTGACCTCCCTCCAAGTCAAATCCACACCTCCTTTAGCTTACAATATGATACTCGCCTCTCCCACACTTTTTGCTCTCATCTTTCTGGCAGTCTCAAGACATGTGCATACTGAACCTAAAATTCAAATGTTTGTTACTAAGCTTCTTATGATTAACATCAACACCTTTCAAAATGCCTCAAAGCATATGCTAATTAAGCCAGGATACTATGAAACAATAGCATCTTTCAGAAAGCATTTCTTCACTGTCTTGCACACAAACTCAATGAAGAAACATTGCATATTTTTATATGCTATATATTTATAATTTTATAAGTATATACTTAAATACTTTTGCATTTTATATGTAGTATAGTACATTTATAGTTTTGACCCTATGAGATACAAAGGGCAAAAGTAAAAGATTAATTTATTCCTGCCATAAGCAGACACTACAATGAAAGGATTTTTGTAACATCATTCCATTAATTTTCTTGAGGAAAAAAAGTATGTATTATTCAGCTCCCTTTGGAAATTTGTTTCCAGAACAATGAAAATAATACTAATTGAAGTTTTAGATGGAAGAAATCTCCAAAGCATTTAATCCATTTGCTTATATTCATTTCACACTTACATGTCACAATCCGTAATTCACAAAACTGAAGTGTGACCTCAAGGCTATTTTGCATACTCATTAGAAGTCCATGGGCCTGTAGCATAATCTACTTAATTAATGAATTCCATCAGCTGAATGCCAAGTCAAATAAAGAACAGACTGAATATGAGCAGTGTACTTATCTGAAACTGAAGTCAAGAAAGCTTAAATAAGGCAGACTTTCAGATGTCTTAGCCATACAGCATAACGAAACCTTCAATTCAAAGGTAGCAATTATATCTTGTAAGACTCTTAACATAAATATGTTCACAATTGAGCACCAAATTTATATCAGAAAAGAATATAGACCTAACAACCAAACGCAGCAAATAGCTTCCTGATGTTGAAATAATAAATGTTCCATTCAAAACAATGGCAGAAACTAACAATTCTAGCTTTGTTCAGGTCAGCTTTAACACATCTGGACAGCATGGAACAGAGTCAATTCCTTTAATCCTTCTGCTGCCTTTTCAAAGTCAGCCAGGAGATTCTATTTTACATAAACTTTGCTCTCAAGAAGACAAAGTCTTTTTGGTTCTCCACTCATTTTCAGCAGCTGTGAATGGTAAGAGAGGTATTATCTATACACTGATGTTCTAATGCTTCATAAATTAGTAACAGCCAAGAGTATCTACACTGCTGGCCTCATCACATCCTGAGACTGTGCCCTCCTATCTGCTTGACTTGGTGATTCTGTTGGCAACGTTAAAAGCTGCATTACTTCTCTGCCTTTTATGGATAGTTTTCCTGAGTTCAGGCCCTTCATGCTGTGTTCCTTGCCTGAAACTGAAGTGGAAACAGCTATAAAAACTTCTCTGACAACTACAAAACCAAGGTCTCACATGGCACTGTAATACTGCGAAATACAGCTTCTCATACAACATTGTCAATTGCAGCTAACATCTTTGCAATAAAATGCTCTCACATACATTCTAATGTGACAGATACTGAGCAAGATCAGAAGATCACAGTCTGTAAGAAGTCCAAAAGGAATCTGGATCATATTTCTTTACTTAGTATTTCATGCTGAGAATAATCTCAGCCCTTATAGGCAGGTCATTAAAAATGTTATCATAGATTTAGCAGATGATTCATTTTTCATCTTGATAAAGAAATTAATTGGTCGGTTAAACCTACTGCAGAGATGACTGATGTTTGGTCTCCTGTCTGCAATCTCAGAGCTGCATATCTTATTTCAGAAAGCCAGTCAGCTCACAGCCGGCACAGAACACTGTTGGGCTTGGACACCTCTCAAAGAAGTCAAACTTCTCTTGGAGGATGTTAGATAGGACCACTGAATGCTAGTTTCACAAAATAAGGGGTTTGTGGAGGAAGTTGAAAAAGAAGCAACCAACAATAGAGAAAGAAGCAACCAGCAACAGAAGAAGAAGCAACCAATATGGTATCAGAGGAAACTTTAAATCTGTTTAGATCCTCATCCAAAACGTAGGCAGGTAGGTACAGTAGCATGAATATAACTTGGGAGCTCCTAAGTACCTGTTACCTATGAACAGGCAGACACATACAGGTGAAAACTGGTCATGGTTTCATATTTTTGTAGGGTTGCTCTTGATTCAGCAGTAATGGTTATTTTTCAATTACTCATGCCAAATAGCATTACAACACTGACCACAACTGAAGACAGCATTGCAAGCCTTACAGATTTCAGGTCACCTACTAATAACAAGCACAATTTTTCTATGCAGCCAGGTATCTGGAGAAAAAAGCAACATATTTCAGCTTTCTTCAGAGAAAAATCCAATTTTCTTATCATTTTCTGCCAGCCTTTGTATCTCCTACTGTACATATCTACTAGATACTAGGCAACCCTCTTTAATCAAGTGTCCCATCAGCTTTATGAGATGAAGGTATACTTAATTAGCTTCAGGTATGCTTTCATGTCACTTCAGTGTATTTAAGCAACATTCCTACTGTGCAATATCACAACTGTGTTTGGGTTTTAATATACTTAAGCCAGAAACTGAAACAGGACCAATTATGAAAACTGGTTCATGTTTTCAAATGGAACTGCTGTAGACTAGCTAATCACGAACCCAGGAGTGTAAAAGTGTACCATAATCCATCTTTTCCTTCAGAGAGATTCATCTGTTAAAAGCACATTAAGGAAAAGCTGCAAGGACAGACTATTTCAGGTATAAAAGACAAAAATCATAAATGCTATTGATGACAGGAAGCTACTCAGATTTCAAGGAACACAGCCCATGAATTTATCAAAACAAGAAACATTTGATATATCTAAGTCAGAAATGTACTTTCAGTGTTCCATCAACACTTTCAGCATGACAGAGTAAAGCCAATTCTGAATAACTGAAAAGCAAGAATGTTATTTCTTTAAAGACAGGAGATTCCATGCTGTTCTCAAAAAAAGTATTTATGGTATATCTGCATTGCTTTGTATACCAGTGTATCTATGCCTCTTTTCTTGAGTAATGTGTGCAAGTGCACAAAGCAGATGCAGCTCCCAGTTACTGAAATATCCACACCTGACACTGCTGAGTGGGCAGCAGCATAAATGCGTAGATTTGCTTAGAAGTTTTGCTAGCACATCTTATAGTTAAAAGAAAAATACCAAGAAAAACTGTAATTACACAGTAGGTTCACTGGTAAGTCCTCAGTTTTTGTTTGGAAAAAACAAACCCAAACAATACCACAGATCCTATTTAAAAGGAGAAAAACCTCACATAGTCATGCAAGCTAAGACAAAGGTTGGTGATTTACATCCTCACTGTTTATTTCTACTGCTCTAACACTGTAATTCCTCTTTACCAATGAGATAAAAAAGAAAGAAAGGTTCTTCCACAAGGAAGAGAAGCAATTAAGTTCATAGCTACAGCTCACAAGGGTTTATGTATGAAGACAAGCATCCGAAATCTACAAAGACACAATATTAGAAGCACACTATACTGAAATAGAGAGGTAAATGTTTATGTTTTAATGACATTTAGACACAAATGAAGTGTGACAGTTTTAAACAGTGAATGGTAACTAAAGGAAAAGTGTTGTTTTCAAGTAGCAAATAGTGTACTTTCTGTTTGACTTTTATTTTAATAGTTACATGTACAACCTCCATATTTTTTCTGAACATTGACTTTAACTAATGACTTTGACCACTAATATGAAGGAACTATGCTAACCTGTATTTCTGAAAAGAAAAAAATAATAACAAACCACAAATATTCATTTTCCTATGGTAGTGATGAACTAAGACCTGTTTGTATTCACACAAAAGGAAGTATGCTTAGCTGAAGAGACATTCTCAAATACTGCACATGCATTTAGAAAAAATCTAGAAGCTTATCTAAGAGGAATGGTAACCTAAATACTCAATGAAATAGGTTTTGCATTTTAAAGAAATACAAAGAATTTCTTCTGATCTGAACCGGTAACAGATAATAGTTCTTGTTTCCAAGGAAATTGTACTGATGCAGTGTTGTTTTGTGGGGTTTTTTTTATAATCCATGACAACGCACAGGAAGTCACAATGTACTTCAGGCTGCACAAACTGTTTCCTGAAGAGGAAAGAAATAATTATCAAGTAAAACACACTTAGCAATGATGAAAACCAAGAATTTTACCTGTTAGGCTGCAGCAAACAGTCAATGTCAGGTCTCTTTGTCTTGGGAATGGCATAGAGCGGATACCTATCACCATGTCGAATCAACACTTGAACTGACACTAGCTTAAAATAATGAGGTGCATGCCCTAAAGCAAAGACAGAAGGGGGGAGGGGGGGGGAAGGTGGGAACAACCCCAAGAAAAAAGGAGAGAAAAAGAAGTTAAAAGATAAGAAAAATGTTTTCTGAATCTTTCCTTCGAATGTATTTTCTTTAATAAACCAGAGCAGGTATAATCATATTTATAGCTTTGGTAATGCAATGAAAGAAAACTCACATTAAGAGATGACAAATTACCATCTCAAGAAGGATTTCCACTTTAAACTGCAAGACAACTTAGGCAAGACTCAGGTACTTAGTACATTTTATACAATACATCTAAAGTCCAGCAACCAAACAAGACATTACTGAAGCACTGACTCCACCAACATGATAACGTTGACCCACTTTTATAATGCCTCTCTTCCAGACCACTAGCATAATGATGGATTCTGCAGCATTTCTAATGTGGAACATTTTCATAAACCAGTTTGTAATTTATTTTATATGTATTGGTGGGATATTCTAATGAAGGAACTCATTCAGAATAACTTGCTGCTGTCTCGACAGGGCAAGAATGCAAATGTGCCTTCTAGCTGACAACCAATTTGTAGTTCTAAAATTAATTACTTCTGTGTTTTGGAGGTTAGGGTATTTTCTACAATTCCAAGTCAACTGTTTACAATGCAGCTCACTTGTAATAAGAATTACAGTTCAAGTATTAAATACCTGTATCTCTCCCACACCTTTCAGTTTTGGGCCTCCAGTTGACCACTGATTGGAAATAAAACCACTTCCAAAAATCAACATGACAGAGAGGATATAAAGGGAAGAAAACCAGCATATTTTGAATGATTTAACAGAATTCAGCAACCACCTGGCATTTGCTGTTCCTTCTCCAATCACCAAAGAACTGACAATACACAAAGTTATCACTTCCAGTGGCACCATGTAGAAACAAGCAAATAAGCTGTCATTTGCATTCACAAAGCTTACCTTCCATGCTGCGTTCTGCAATGGTGGGAATGTTGCAATAAACATGAGCTTCATAAACAGGATCTATTGCAGGAGGCTCAGTCAGCAAATCAGGCATTATTCTCTTTCGGCTCTTAGTGCTCAACCCATCTTCCCTGACAGAGTTCACAGGGATTAAATGCACTGAAAGATACAAAATATACACCATAGACCTTTAAAAGTTTTTAAGGATATATAGGAATTTTTTTTTTTCTAAAAAGTAATTATGCATAAAAATTATAGATTAAGTGAAAAGATGCCACTCTACCATATACATCTTTCCTGTGATTTTTTTCATCATATGCATAGTGAAGAAGGCAAGCCCAGAGAGCTCTTTAGCAAAGTCAATGTTTTACTCAGACTGCAGAAATACCTCTAGATGTAGAACAACTTTGCCTTTAGCACTCTTCTTGTAGCTGCTCTTTCTGTCAGCTTTGCATAAAGCCCTAAGAGCACGGACAGGAAGAAAAGGACCGTAAGAAGCTCAGCTATCTCTCATCATTTTAATTTAAAAACTGAGATTGAAGGACATCAGCAGAAGACACAGCACAGTTATGGCTATGTTACTACAAACAAAGTAGCTGAGATTGAAGGGGCTGGATTGTTCATAATTTCTTACTAATTTCTGCCCTTCCATTGTTACCCTTGCCAGCCTTAAGTAGTCTGACTTATCTAAAGAAAATGCACACAAAATATATGAGTTGAAATGCAACTGAGACTATCACAAAAATGTTAAATACAGAGAAATGCAGTTAACACACACAGCAAGGAAATTAACATAAATACCATCAATAAGTCTTCTGACACGTAGAAGCATGCTGAAGCATATCTGAATTCAAGAGTTGTATTGGCAATGTCTTTTTACCTTGTCTTGATGTGAAAGCACTTGTTAATTTTTGAGCCTTACAAGCCTACTTTTAACAACAAATGGCCACTTTCTTTTTCTATTATTATTTTCTGATTTGAATCTCCAGAAGATTTGGAGGTTAAAATGGGGAGGCAAAGTGTTAATACTTTTACCATTATTAGACTTCTGTGGTGAGAGAGAAAGAAGAAAAAAGAAAAAAGAAAGAGAACAAATTTCAATGCAGAATTTTACTAATTCTTCTGGGTCAGTTCCTCAGCTGCATCTTGACTCCCAGTCCTAATATAAGAGGTGAATCTGTTCCACAATAGAGTTGTGCAGACAAAGAAAACCAATGAAAATAGCAAACTGAAGTGAAACACAAAATTGTAGCCATTAATGTAACACAGACTCGTCATTCTTCACTACATTTTAAATATTTTATGTGGTTTCTCTTTCACCTGCCAAAACCAGAATTGAAGCATTTTCCATACCGTTCCTAGCTCTGTTGACACTGCTAATACTTGCAAAGTGCAGAGACTTTCAACTTTTCCTTAAGCTGTTTCAGATTTTGCATGTAACTGCCCCCAGGACTGTAGTTGGTGAGAATTAAACTGTAGTTGTGATTTTGGCCACTTAAACTGCAGAGCTCAGCTGTCATTCCAGCATTTATCTATCATATTCAGTCTTTAGCTCTTTCCACATGAAGACTCACGTTATTGTGAGTCACTGCAAACCACTGACCAATTAACTCTAGCATTCACACAAAGCCTTGGCAACACCTATCAGAGGCTGGTAACTGTGGCTTAAAGAGGAGCTTGCAGCAAGTTTGCATTTGGGGTATGAATCCCAAAAGCTAAGATTGTGCTACAACAGTTGCTGGACTCTGTAAGTAAACTACATTACAAGACAGTAGCTGGTTAAAAAGTAGAAATGAGAAATTACAGCAGTTGTGTTATACTGGTTGAGTTTCCTAGCCAGAAAAGGTTAGGAGCAGCAAATCCCACCTTTCTGTTAACAATATTTTCTCCAGAGCAACTCACAACATTGCTACTGATCGCGTAGTGTCACAAAAACATACAGAGTTGGCTTTAGCAGTCACAGAAGTAATCTAACTCAATTTAGCATTGAGCCATGAGTGTTTCAGAAGACGGGAAACCATACCCCAACAGCAGCAGCTATTAACTCTGGTACTAAAATTTGGTTGAGAGATCTAAAAGCAAAAGAAGGAACATAATTTTTTATCTCAGGCAGTTTTAACTGCAAAAAACCTGAACAGATCACATTTGCACACTGAGACCTACATCAGTCAACAGATGCATACATTATCTTACTAAGATCAAGTGCCTATGATTCATGGAGCCAAATATTTGATTAGAAATGAGACTCGCTATCTGCAAATAAAACTACTTGAATATTTTAACAGTGCCAAATTTAAGAATAAGGAAAAGCACTAAATCTTAAAGAGAAAAGCCTACTCTATTTAAAACTAAAATTGCATATTAAAAATAGCACCTATAGGATTATCAGATTACATGTTTGAAGTTTAAAAAGCCACTGACAGAACATCCTTAAAGGATCAACACAGCAGTTCTGGGTGCAATGCATGACTGTTCTGTGGACTCAAGAGATTAGGAAGAACAACCATTCACGTCATTAATTTTAAAAAAGTTTGTTAAAAGTTATCCCACTCTAAATGCTGCTGATAACTACGCTTATTAATTTCTTAGTAACAGCTAGTAAATACTGCCCTTACTGTATAGTGAATAAGCTTGGTTTATACCAGGGAAGAAGGGACATTGTACAAGCCTAGTAAACTACTTTCCCCACTAATCTACCACCCTGTCTGTGTCCAAGTATCTCAGATATGGACTGGGCTAAAGGAGCTTCTAACTTTGAACCTGCCTGGCACGTAACCATGTTGTCTGGATTTCTGAACATATTTGAGCAAGCTGATCTAGTGAAAAATGTCCCTGATCATGGCAGGGGAATTGGACTACATGATCTTGAAAAGCTCCCTTCCAGCACAAACTATTCCATGACTTGACTTGTATGATTCAACTCGTTTGTAGGTTTGACAGAGAAAAATATTAAGAAGGTAAAAAATCTCCAGTCACCTAAATAACCACTTTTGTAGCAAATATATTTACTCTTAGCACACTTGAAATAACATGCATTCGGGGAGAAATACTAAATAGAAAAATTAAGAAAAAAAAAAAATCATACGATCCGGGTACCAGTCTAGGCAGTCTATGGAAAATTTCTACCAAATGTTTACACATTAGAGTATTCCCAAAGAAGGGGAAGGAACAAGACCAAGGACAGATGAATTCCAATTGGAAAGCTGCTTTCAGTTTGCTCAGCCTTATCAGCACAGAGACCCTGAAAAGCCCACCCAGTGAGGCTGGTCTTTCTTTCCCTTTGTTAAAGCTCCTCACAAGCTGTAACAATTCTGCAGTTTCCATACTTTGGATCAGTACTCAAGACTTCTGCTGATCAAAACAATGACACATTTTTCCATACTGAACCCAGGATACATACCAACTAAAATCTCAGGGGTCTCCCAATTGTTTTCTCATCTTCTGTAATTCCCTGGACATTGCTAGTGCCTTGCATATTTATATTTTTTCCTTTCTCCCTCACTTTTCATTTCAACTACCTGGGCTTCATGCTCCCTTGCTGTCTTCATTTATCCCACTTCCTAGCTGTTGAGTCCTTCTTTGCACACCTCATCCTCTCCAGCTCTCTACTGCACAGAAGGCTCCATTAGTTCCTCCATTTTGGTACCCGCTTCATCACATAGTGCAGCTATTTAAAGCTCTTTGGAGCACCAACTGTCTCTCTGTATCCAAGTATTTAATTACTGAAAGTCCTCCTCTGCAGTGTCAATCCCACCTCTGTTTCCCAAGTGGGTTTTCTGATCCGTACTGTAACAAGCCAACCTACAACAGTATTGGACTGACATAGCTCAGAGTGGGAGGAAATAGTCCAAGAAGGTCCTTCATATTGAGCTGGAATTCATCTTTTTCCCAAATCTGTTGTGCTCTTTCATCTGTAAATTGTAAGATCAGAATTCTGTTACCCAGGTTTCACACAACTTTTTATAGCTTAGCACTGTTTTAGGATTTGTTCTATTAGTTCACAGTAACAAGCACTTGCCCAAAATATAAGTCTGCCAATGCACATATAGTCATACTTAAATCTTTGATTAAGGGAGTTTTTGAATAGGATTTTTACACTGCTGTGCCTTTCAAAGCTCATGTTTTACTATGACAGGAATACAACACTGTAAAACAGAAATGAAACAGATGATTTTAATGTTCATTCCTCACAGCCAGGGCAGTTAATAAAACATATCTGAAACCTATTTGGTTTCTAACTGGATCTAACTGGAAACTTTGCCAATGCTGAAACTATGAAGAATATGCACATATAATTACAGAGCTAGTCTGACGACAAAAAGAAAATATGTATCTCCCACTATTCATAAGCTGATTTTTAAAACTAAAGAAACTGCATAAAAAATACTTTGAAACATTAATTTTGAAAAAGTTTTATCTAGGAAAAAAGTAAAAGTTTTACAGAAACAATCAAATGAAAGAGACCTCAAAGCAACTCTGCCTGGTGTTCCAACAAGTTCAAGCTACTTGAAACACAAAGCAGAAATAAAAACATGGGCTGGTATCAGAAAAAGTAAGACCCAATAGAACAGTCAAACAGCAAATACTATCCTGTGAGAGACAGAGGGGCACTAGTCGCATGGCAGAATATCTAAAACCTGCAGGAGAATCACTCCCACCTTCAGCTGTTTCGCAGGTCGAAAATGACCTTTTTTTTAAGCTGACAAAATTCAGAGGAAATAAAATCCAAACTCTGACACTAAATTTTATTAAATAAAATAATCCAGTAATTTTTATTTTAAATAAAACCACAGAACTTGGGAGACCAAATTTAGAGTCAACTGTTCTGTCTTTATGAACAAAACAAGTGGCATCTTAAATATTATGACTTAAATTTTATTCTCAGTGTGCATTAAATATGACCTTAAATAAATCACAAGACCAAGAAGCCAATTCAACTGATTTCCACCTCCCCTCTCACATGTCCCCGT
>JAOEHY010037655.1:0-17891 GCA_025447955.1 Psilopsiagon aurifrons | reverse complement strand
AATTAAAATATTTTACTGTGTCATTTTATAATACCATGAAATCTCAAAGGGAAATAAGAAAAAAAAATTATGTTTCCAAGGCACAAAAATATATCAAAAAAGACAACTATGAGCACAGGAATTTCTAAGCAAGAGAGGCAATCATTCATAAATGCTTTTGGAATAACAACTGTAACAATCATTACACAGCAACTAATCTCTTCTGAAACAATGTCAAGTTTATCAAATCAACTACTGTACTCAGAAGCCCAAGCAGAAGCCAGCCTGATACAAATTAGGGCTACAAAACTGACATAAATTTGACAGACTTCAGTACAGCAGAAAAACAAATACAAAGCAAAGTGCAATTCATATAGCAGAAACACCAAATTAAATGCTTATTTACACCATTACCCATTTCTTTCCCTCCTGCAGTCCTAGATTGTTTTGAAAAACAGAAGGTATCACCCCCAACCACCAAGAAAAGCATTTTCCCATTAAAAAAATATCCACTAACATTTACCTAAACCGAGACAGATAGGCAGCAAAACCATTTCCCATTTCTGTTTTCTCTTGTAGCTCCAACCAGCCTGAGAAGGAGCAGCACAAGTAGCCATGCTAGTCTCAATATTCTCACTGAACAGAGCCCTGAAGTTTTCATCTTTTATGAAACAGAAGGTTCTTTCAGCCCCATGCAAACGTACTATTTAAAACAGTCACATGGAAATGAAGCCACACGGCAAAAATGCAGGAAAAAAAATTAAAAAGTAACGTAAGCAAAAAAATTCCACCAACTCCACTGAAAGTAACCTAATGCTAATGGGTAAAAAAAGAGGCAAACACGCACAACAGAGAGCACAATAAGTTATTTACCCCTCCTCCACCTTCCTGCCCCCCCTGCTCCTATCAGGGCACTAACAAAGGTGCCCAGCATGGAGAGCACTCAAGCTTGTGAAATTCTGATGATGAAACATAGGTTTCTCTTCTAGTTGCTCTTCCTCTGAAAACAAAAAGGCAGCTAGAAAAGGAGAAGTGTGGGTGTGAACCACCAGAAAGAGGTAGGAATGCTGCAAAATCCCGAGATAGGGGGAAAGGTGAAAATGCATGCAGCAAGAAAACAATCTGGAAAAAGCAGATAAAGCGCATGAGGGCTGGAGAGCATGCAGGGCAACACCAAAGGTACATGCTGCCAGTTTGGCAGCAATGAAGCCTGGGCATAAGGCTGCAGGAACTCCAACACCCAGCCACTCTGGCCTTGAGCCCTGCTACCCTGCACTCATCCCAAGGGTCCCTTTAGAGCTCTACTTTGGATTTTGAATGCGTATTTTGGCACCAATGAAGTTCAGATACGCCTGTGTGACACATCATCTACCCTTCTCATTTTATTCTTTTGTACAGCTGAATAAAGGCTTTGCAAGCCTCAGAAGGTGAGATCTATATTAACAGAGACGGCCTTCATCCATAATGCAGACGCTGCAGGGACCAGAAGTGTCCACCACACAGCATACAGAAAAGGAGAAGGGCATTAGTCCAGGAAGCTGGGAGCTAGTTAACAAGGGGAAAAAAAAAAAAAACAAACCAAAAAAAAAAAAAAAAACCACCACAAAAAGCCGAAACCCAAACCAAACAAAAAAAAAGGAAACCCAACCCCAAACCAAAAAAGCAAAAAACAAAACCCCCACAAACTACACCATCAAAACAAAAAAAAAAAAAAAAAAAAAAAAAAGTACAATTAAAAGCAAGGGTCTTCCTCCTCCAAAATCTGACACCGCACCCAGAACGATTTCACAGTTTTGCAGGGGGCTAACGAGGAAACGCACAGAGCACCAAATGAACATCCGGCTGATGCACCAGTAAATACGGTCACTACCGGTGCACAGCCTGGGCCTGGAGCAAGCAGTCCAGCTCCCTCTCTCAGCTTCCCGGACACCTTTCAGCCACTGACAGCGTCCCACAGCTCAGTCCCTGCAGCCGGAGGACCTCCACCAGGGCAGCCCCGCCCATTGTGCATCCTCGCCTGCACCCCGAGCTCCGCGCTGCAGCCTCCCCGCTCATGGGCTCCGCCTGGTGCCGCGGCAGCCAGAGCAGAGCTCCGAGGACGGGCCCCGGCCCTAAGGCAAGCGCTCCTCACCCCGCCCGCTGCCCGCTCACGCTGCCGCGCCACCGTCCCTCCTGGCACCGCCCCTGAGTCCCTGCTCGCCTCCGCGCAGCAGCGCGCTCCTGCGCAAGGCCTGGCGAGGGCTGGCGGGGCTCGTCGCTCACAATTGAGGCTCTGGGACACGGAGGTTCTCCTCACTCCGGTGTTTAAGGCGTCTTCTCTGGAGATACCTCGGCAAATGATGACACAGAAGTTGTAGCCTCGTTTCCTTCCCAAATTACTCGTTGTGATTTAATAAAAGAAGTGGGTTTCCCTTTTCCTTTATTTTTGCAGACCCAGTCATCACAGAGCCTGAATTACCAGTTCCCTCACTATCCTCCCTCCACCTGCAGGATTCAGACACAGTCGTGGGAATGGGAGCAGGGCAGGCTACATGAAGAACCAGCCACTCTTTTCCAATTGGAAAGAATAAGGGAAATTTGAATTAAGATTTAGGATAAACAGATCCTGCTTTTCACAGCGAAACAGAACTTCAGCATTGCCTCAACTGTTCGTCAGCAGAAAGGCAGAGAAGCTTAGCCCACTGTGACATGTGCTGCATATCAGAGTTTTCATAAATGTCATACATGGGTACACATGTTGTCTATAAGAGGCAGTGCCATTCAAGTTAAGGTACATATATAATGACTGTTCCCCAAAACTTCACCTGAAGCATTGCTGCTTACAGTAATTACCCAAGACAGAAGCAGCAGTCAATCCATCACAGACTGCACTTGGGCAGTCTCACTAATGAAGCACAGTACATGCCCCAGGAGTGGCAAAACCTATATGACAGGTTGCACATTGCCCACTGGAGCAAGTGCATTACTACTGTGCCAACATGTCTCAGCTTCAGCATTGAGTTATCATCATCAGGCTGACCACTAGAAAACATCAGCCGGATTTCCTGTGAACAAATACTTGAAAGTAAAGGTGTTTCAGCTGTGTTTAAAAGACTGTAAAAGAAGTCATTAGAGGAAAAAATTGCAGCAGACAATATATCTAACAAGGCCGTCAGCTACAGCAACTCACTATTATGCAGCTCACAGTGAAAATAAACCAAACACTCTTTTTGGTTTGCTGGCTGCAGTTTCATTTGTAACCTGAGGAAAATCACGTGTCAAGGCTGAGATGGACATGTCTACTGGAAATAAGAAATTTTAATAAATGCTACCTGAAGTTTTCTGTTTTCCATTACTTTTTTTCCAGTTCCTTAAGCTTTGATTTTTTTATTATTTTTTTTTTTCCACTACTGGCAAAAGTACATGAGGTGTTTAAGGCTTTAAACAACTCATGCTAGCATTTCTGAGAACAAGTTTCTTATTTCCAGCTGCTGATTCTTTTACAGGGTCTGACTCTGACTTACACAAGGAAAATAAATATGTTTAAAAAAATCTTTTTTTTAACAAAGCACAACATGGCAGGCCTTGTAGTGTTGTGGTTTGGGGACTGAATTTAATCAGGTACATTGAATTATACAGTGGGTGCTTGTACTTATTAAGTCCAGATGTGGCTCTGAAAGAGCTTTATAGTTTCAGGGTTCCCCACCCCCCAATTGTTTTTCAGTTGACAATTCAGAAGGGCATATGGCACTGCTTAAATAGCTTCCAGGATTTTCAGCTTGACAGAAAGAACATAGCAGTACTGACTGCAAATCCAAGTCTTTTCAAGTTCTGAAGAAGACAGTAATTTTCCACTTCTCCTCCCAAAGTGAAAAATTACTCTCTATACTTTATTCTGTTTTCCTACTACACTGAAGCACTATGTTTTTTAGTGGAAAAGATTTATATTTCCATCAATTAAATGTACCCCTCTCTTTGAAATAAATACATATGCATAATAAAGCTTTTCCTTACCAGCTTCTCGCTAATTACTTCACTGCTTGGCTCTCCAGTCGATTTGAAGGGGATGGGGGAGGTTCCTACTAGACATCTAGACAGGCGGACATATTTCCTGCTCTACAGACACATTACTCAAGTCAGATATTGCTCATGCTCCAGGTTATTTACTGACAGGATGCAAAAAAAGCCCCATCACTGCTTACAATGAAGCAGTTATGTTGGTCCCTTGCCTATCCTTGTCTCATTAGGATTCACAAACGAGAAGTATTACATAAACTGCACCATGATGCTGTAAATGAAGTCATTCCTATCGATGTATTTGCATAGCTGTCATGCCTTATCAGGCTGTGAGATGACTTCGACTGTGTCAAATCAGTGTCCTGAAGGGTACCACACAAGGCTTAAGTATACAAAGTAGAGGGGGTTTATGGCCTGGAAACATGATTTTATAAATACAGTAGAGCCAGACACTATCTAACAACTTATCTAACAAAATTCATGAGCACTGCTATAAGATTCTAATGCTGTGTCCTGTGTCTGTCTACAGAACTCAGCAACTGGTAAATGAACTAATCCAGCTGAGTTGTCCTGGAACAGATTTTCAAAACAGCTTTTATCAGCTGTGTCCAGAAACCGCTGGCAAATCTTCCCATTTCCACAGTATTGTCTCAAAATAAAGGTCAACATGAAAAGGTAGCTGCAGGACACAATACACCGAATGCTACTGCCATAATTTGCCTGTGGGTGGTGACCTTTGTTATTTTTTTTTTTTTGTCCTGTGTATTTTTTGGATCTCTCAAACACTGGAGTGGGAAGCTGTGCAGCAATGATTACATCATGTGTGAAAAAGAGACACTTAGCAGATTTCACATGTGAACTGAACACAAACAGAGGCCAACAATAAGAGTTCAACATTGCAGAAGGAAACATGGCAAAAAGTATTTTCTCAGGAACATGGACTGCAAATCCTCTGGCTTCAGTGATAGTTTCATTGACAGCAGCTGAGAATGATACAAAAATACACCCTGTGCAGTACAGTACAAGATAGTTCAGCAGCTGCTCATGTTCTCTTCCCTAGCAATCTGTCACTAACACTTAACATCTTTGACACTGGCTCTCTGCTGCTGAAACATGCATGCTCCCCTGCATTTATTCTTTAAGGAATTCATTAACTCTTGCTACTAATCTCTTACTCCTCAAAGAGAAAGTCTGCACAATTGTTTTTTATCATCCTAGATAAAGTATCTTTTACCCCTTTAAAAGGTAACATAGTTACCTACAGCTTCAGGTGCATGTCATTGCCTTTTTCTTAAGGCTCTTCTTAGACAGGATTAAAATCATAAAATACACAGGTAAAAGCAAACAGATTAAAGGATTTAAAAGTACGTCTTTGCTCTGCCCATCTTACAAGCATTGCTCCCCTGGTTTCAGAACACCAAGTCAGCAGCTTTTTGGGCTGTAACAAATTCTGTACATCTGCTCACTAGTAAAAGCATCTTTTTGTCACCACCCAACTGAGCTGCTTTCTGCACTTCCCAGCAGTATCTCTGTGTCTGCACACCTGGGTCAGAATAATCTCTCTCAAGGGCACAAAAGGCAAGAAACCCCATCATGTCTACAGATCAGCCATAGCTTCTGCAAAGGCACAGGACAAAAACTGTTTAATATGTTAATGTCATCCGTCAAACACAATCCACAGACATCTGCCACTTCTCTACATGAGTGTCCTTCCAAGATAAAAAGCCTTACAAATTCAAATCAATATTTTCACTACTGCATTAAATTAGCAGCTTTCTGTTTCATATCCAATCCCAACTGTTTTCTGTCCACAACCTGACCTGCTCAGAGAAGTGATCTCAACACCATATGCCGCTGCTTACCCAAGCCAAGCCAGCTCACTTGTTTGTCCTTGCCAGCACCAGGGCTCAGAAAGCTACCATGGGTTTGCTAGCGCAAAGCCCAGAACAACGTATTTAATACCGTAGAGCCTGACAGATTTTTGTGCTGGGGAAGGCTGTCCAGGCATAGTCATTAACCTTAGAAATTCAGAGCAGCATTCTCTGCATCACAGCATTATTAATAACTTTAGGACACTTGCCATAAACCAGCTTAGAGGAAGATGGTGAATCTTATTTCTTGTCTCCATCCAGTATTAATGTGCACAGTTGGTAAACCCAAAATTACACCACGTACCTAGGGTTTCCAGCTCTTTTAATCCAACCATCTCACAAAAATCATAAAGGGAGATCACTTCCATTTTCCAAGACTTTACAGTTCACTGCAGTAAATCCACAAAAGCCTCAGTCTTTTAAATACAAACTACTTAGACCCAACCTCATTAAGAAATAAACCACAATGCCATTTAGTATGTGCAAGCACTGCTTTTCTCTTAGTGAGCAAGCTTTGAAAATCTAAAAGGGAAGTAACTTTGGAAACAGAGATTATGATTTAAAAAAAAAACAAAAACAAACAATAAAAAGCCACCTGCAGTCACTAAAATCTTCAAAAGCCATACAGTCTAAGAAGCCTCATTAATCAGAGAAGACACACAAGCCCAAGAACACCCAAAAAATGTTCCAAGAATCTTCAGTCAAATGATGAGACACTTTGCATTAAGTAAATCACTGTATTGTTTCAGCAATGAAAGCCCAGCAAAAGCACAGATAAAAGAACAAAATTGTCTGGAAGATAAATTGCAAGAGGAAAATTAAGAGGACTAAGAAGAAACATGCAGAAAAAATATCTGAAGGATATGAAACAGATACATACAGGAGAACTAGCACATCCATAAAACTGATGGTTTTCAACTCAAATTGCAGCAGCACAGTGGGGATTACGGCAGGCACAAGGCACAGCTCAGAACAAACCTATCATTGTATCTAACATTTAAGCAGTCGTCCATGATTTCCTGATGACTGCATGTAGCCCATAAATGGGGGAACACAACTGCATTATAACCACTGATGTTATGACAGTTTTCTTGATATTCTCACATTGAGACTCTGTGCCTGAACTCTGAACAAAGAGGGAAGAGAAAATTAGGTCAGAACATTCCTGTGATGAAGATGCAGAACACAAATCTCAAACAAAGGAGAGCAAACAATTTATGTACGAGGAATCCATTTGCAATTAATAAATAGCATTGTCCTAAAAGGTCTAATTAAAAAGGGATAAAGCTAACAGAGTATAAATTGACTCTGAATTCTCAGAAAGCTGGTCTAACAGAGTGGTCAGCAAAAGATTAACAAAGGGCTTGTACTAAAACAAAGCAGGGTGATGAGGCTGTCTTTACCTTCTTAGCTTAAGACTCACAGGTTTTGTTTCAGTGCCATAATCTATGAAACATGAAAAAACAAAAGTATAAAGGAAGGCAGTCTAAAGCAAGGGGATGAGCAGCTGAGAAATTGCACATGGAAAAGAAGAAACCTTCAGAGATGACAATCACTTCCCACTGCCCAACCAGCCAGAACAGGGAAGCTCAGCAGAGAGGGTAGAAGAGATGGGCAGAGTCAGATCCAGGCATTCTCTATGCCTTTGCCAGTTCACCCACAGGTGAGTGAAGACCAAAGCTACCCAAAGCACATCTATCTTCCTGGCAGCCTGCAGCTGTGGGGACTGGATCCACACAACTGTCTCTACGATGCTGAAATCTGTTTATCCTGGAAATGCCAAACAGGAGCTGGAACGAAAACCCTGCTCAGAGAAGCTATATTCTTGTGAGAATTGAGAGCTTATACTGTGCAGATTTCACCTGCTTGAACCAAACCTGAATCCCAAACATTTTATGATTATAAAGACTGTAATAGCTGTACATTAGAAATACAACTATATTATTTCTACAAACAAGGCAAATTTCAGAATGTAAAAGCAACATTACAGGTGCTAAAACACAGTTCAGGTCAGTATACAACTAACCTATGGAAAAATCCTAGAACAGGTTGGAGGTTTTTTGGCTTTAAAAGTCAAACATGCCAATCCAAAACACATCTGCCATTACCTGTAAGGCAGCTTGACTCAGCATTAGAAAGCTGTAGAAAACAAATAGCAGAGAACTGCATTACTATGTTTTTATTGAGTTGATACGGGTAATACTCCTGAAATTAAAAAAAAAAAAAAAAGGAATTTGCGCATAAATAAATAATCACCTAATTGCCTACTGCTACAGAATAAACTAACCATTTAGATTGGAAGGGATCTCTGCAGGTCATCTGTTCCAACACAGCACTCAAAGCAGAGCTAACTCCAATCAGGTTGCTCAGCACACTATGCCGACAGCTGTATACAGTTTAAAAGTTACACACATTGGCTAAAACCACCTACAACATGGCACATTAGTAGCCATACTAAAGGTCCGTATGACCAAGCAACTCTTAAAAGAAAAACCCCAAATTTCTTCACTGTCATGACTTAACTGAAATTGCCCATCATCAAGTTTGTACACATTAAAGTACAAACTGCACTTTTCTAAGAAGACCCAGTTGACATAAAAAGGCAAGTAACTACTGGCTCATAGAAGGAAAAAAAGAAGGAAGTAAGCGTGGCATAGTAATAAGAGATATACTCCATGTTAAAAAAAAAAAAAAAAAAACACAATAACAGCAAACAAAACAAAAAAACCCCACAAAATCCAGAGCATTTACTAAAGCTTTACAGAAAATCTGAGGTACTTATTCTATGTACTGTATCCCAAATTGTCTGCAACTGCAATGCCAGACAGTTCCAAGCAATGGTTCAAAAAAAACCCACTATTGAGTTCATAATAGACTAATACAACAGAAGCTCACAGGACTGTAAAGTGACTGCAATATATGAAGCGGTAGGAAAAAACCTACAACAAATCATGAGTCATCAGAATAAAACACTATACAATCATCTTCTATTAGCTCCCCCAAAAGCCAACTGCATTTTCGCAGACTTTCATGCAAAACTAGCTATGCACACGGTTGTAAGAGTTCAACTGCAATATAGGTTCTAGCAGTTACATTGGAACATCATTGATTTGCCAAAAATATAAGTAGTCCGGGTCACCAAGGAGTACACCCACTCCTCAGGGAGCCTCTTGGCTTCCCCCCAAGGTCCCTCAAGAGGAGGGCCCTTGGCTGAAGAGTGCTTTAGGAGGAGCAAAGGCTAGTCTCACACTGTCACACAACAAACCTGTAGCTGTGTCTCACATAATCACAACGAAAAAAATTTAGATCCTTCCTCATTTCATGTTTGATTCTCATTTACTTTTACAGCCTCATTCTGGTGATAAATTCAAGTATCTTGAGACAGCCAGACTCCATGATGTGTAGAAAGATAAAGGTATTACCCACATCACTGAAAGAAACATAGATCAGATTTGTTTAAATAAAATACAAGTACATATAACATACGAGTCATCTTCTGGTGGAACCTCTTTGTGGCATTATTTGCAATTAGAGCAAGAGCCCAGTTTGACAGATTCAGGAACAGGAAGGATTTAACTACAGCACAGGTATTCCAACAAAGATAGCTTAAATATTAGCAACAAAACAAAGTTCATGCCAAAGTTAAAGAGAGAGAATTAAGATCAATGCATTAGTCTAGGTAAAGGCTGACAAAAATATTAATTACTGTAAGCACATTTTTCTTCCTCCTGGGAATATTGATTTTCCTTTGTTTACTATCCATTCTAGACTCAGAAAAATTAATCATATATACATACCTGTAAGACTGTCCCTAAAAAAGTCATTGACCCTTTCACATGTTTAAAATAATTGCAAGATGTATCACTAAAATTATTAAAAGACTGAAGCAAAAATTTCAACACTTTTAAACTTTCTTGCAGATATCAGGACCAAGACCTGAGCTGGATTTTAAGAGAAATAGAGTTAAAATGCTTATTTTTTTCCAGTCTTCTCTCCTTCTCTCCATAATATAACCTAACACTGTAGCAAGGATTTGCAGAAACCTAACTAGTAACTTGCTGTTAGATTTTGCAAAATATTAGGTTTTACTTACAATGTCTCTCAAACATATGTTTTAACAGCGCATTTTAATATCTGCTCAAATACATTTCAAATATCCACCACAAATGAAGCCAAAATACGTATTTAAATAAGATCCATGAATTTCTGTAGCCTGCCAGGTAATTTCTATTGGTCAAATCCTGTCTGAAGCAACCTAACCTGATCTATAATTAAAGAAGAGATTTTAAAATGATTGATTTATTTTTGTGGAAGAAAAATAAGACTGTCCCACAGTGTCATTGTCAAGTATTCATTGTGCTTCTTCCCCCTTCAAGGCTTAATTTCTGCCTTCTGTATTACATAATACCACCACTTTTGAGAATCACAAAAAAAGTTATTTAAATATCTCCAGTTACAACATAAAAAGCATCTTTAACAATACCTGTATATTTACAGTTCGTTTTCTTTATTCACTACTGAAATGTACATAGCCTTGTATATATTATTTGTGGCTTGCTTTTCCCTTTAATCTTAAATTCAGATTAAATCAGTACTTTCAAAAAATCCAGAAAGACTTCTCATTAGTGGAAAATCTGCCATGCTTATGAGCTTGAATGCAAATTCAGAGAGGGATGTATCTGGTCTCATTTTAATCTTGTATGCTGGTAACACATGACAAAAACAACTTCCCTGCATCAAGAATTCTAAAGTTGTGGCTTTTGAAATATAGTTAGCTGAATAAATCAGCAAAAAGCAATACTCTCAATTTTTTTTCTTCCACTGAAGAAATTATATTCTTAAAATAAGAAACATGAGTAGCTACTGCTTGTTGGTAAGGAACAGTAAGAGATCGTAGAATCACAGAACGGCTTGGGTGGGAATGGACCTTAACGCTCATCTAGTTCCAGTCCCTTGCCACAGTCAGGGACACCTTCCACTAGACCAGGCTGCACAAAGCCCCGTCCAGTCCAGCCTTGAACACTGCCAGGGATGGGGCAGCCACAGCTTCTGTGAGCAACCTGTGTCAGCGCCTCAGCAGGCTCCCAGGGAAGAATTACTTCCTAATACTGAATCTAAATCTCCCCTCTTTCAGTTTAAAACCATTCCCCCTTGTCCTGTCACTACATGCCCTTGTAAAAAGTGCCTCTTCAGATTCCTTGTAGGCCCCTTTAGGAACTTGAAGACTGCTCTAAGGTCTCCCCAGACCCTTCTCTTTGCCCGGTGGAACAATGCTAAAATGGGAAGGAATTCACCTTAGAGAGATGGTAAGGATATGTATTCTATCCAGAAACAGCTAGAAGCTTATATTATGTTTTTACTGAATACCTTGGAGTCTTTCTACCCTTCTTCAGAAATTAAATTCTGGAAAAAACCAACTCAGCATTTTTTTCCCACAGACTTCACATATCCCAGCTCTTCCTGGCATCCCACTGGCAGTCTCTGGATATGAGGCTGTGGGTGCAGCTCACACTCCCATTCTGGTTCGGGGTGGGGGAAAAGTGGCATCTCTGCAGTGTCACAGTTACAGCTTCACAACTTGAGGAAGCACATCCTGCTTTGCAAATGGAAAGGCTGAATGGGAATGCTTCGCCCCCTCAGCTTCCATCTCTCTTCCCACCTGCAAGTCCTCGCTGAGCATTTGGCCCTGGCACACACTTGCCTGGAGCCTCCACTTTCCCAGACCATCCAGCACCTACTGCACTACTACTATTATGGTGGGAGCTGCAGCGAGCAGTGGTGAGGATACCAGGCTGCAGTGTTGCTCTTATACAGCTGCACTGAGCCACCAAGCAGGGTGCAAACAGCAGCATTATTGAAGCAAACAGGCTTCCAAGAGGAAGCAACTGCCTCCTCCAGGCAACATCCTGGTGGGATTGCATATACTGCCCACATGGTCCTCATGGCTGCATCCCTTAGGCTGACAAAATAAAACTCTACTGCTTTTCCTTGTGGAGAATCCTGATTTCTGTTTCCCATGACTCATCTGTAAAACCAAAACCTCCAGTGCAAAACCAGATGACAAAGTTGAGGGAAATTATTACTGGAAAAGCAAAATGTCATCTCCAGACATGCTGAAACACCAACACCCAAGCCTGAAGCATCAAGGCAGAAAAAGTTATTCAAAAGAAAAAAAAAAAATCTAAAACCCTCCTTACACTCCATTTTACATGGGAACCAGCACCCTGCCAGGGTAGTGGCTAACATCCTAAAAACCAATTGCAGGTACCAGAATTCTTTTTATCAAAGACAAGCCTGAGGCGTAGAGCAAGGTATTAAAGTATTTAGGGAAACAAACTTCAAGCCAGAAGAGAAGCTCCATATGCAGGAATCTGCCTGAAAGCCAAGAACTTCATGATTCTGAAGTGCCTGAAGCAGGCAGGCTCAAAAGGAAGGTCTGTAGTTTATGCCTGCCACAGGGTTTTACACCAGGTAAAGAGGTGCTTTTCCACTATACTTTTAGTTCTCTGTTGACTGTTACTTTCTTTAGGCTTTCAGTAAATGTAAACAAAAATAAAAAACAAAGCAAAGGTATATGCCTCATTGGGAAAAAAAAAATTAGCTGTATTCAATTAAAAAATAAAAAGTCTGCAGTCATTGTCAAGTAAGCTTTAGAGAGATTATATATGGCATCTTAACAGCTAGCTTTTAAAGTTTCTTTCAGTTTGGTTTATTCAAGATAATTCAAAGATAAACAGTAGAAGCATCCGGAGGAGACCCACCTTAAGGCTTCCGCAGTCAGTCACAGATGTTCTAATACAGTGGAAGGTCTGTGCTCACCCAGTAATTAGGTTCTCATGTACTACACCAATTGTAAGGGAAAAAAAGAAAGTAGCTCTTCAGGCATACTTGCAACCTCCTGTTCCTGAGCTGACCTAATGGCTAACCAGTGTAATCAACAGTGTCAGGGTCCTAAATTATGCCTTTTCCCCCTCAGTGTGAGGCTGCAGGACCAAAACCCTTACAGCACACTTGAATCTAGCTATGCTGCTCCATCTCTATTGTATAGCAACTCCCCCAACCACTGCATTTACAATCCCTTTGCACTGGTCTGGGCATTTTACATAGCACAGAGTATAAAGGAAAAGGTTGCAGTGGTTGAGGTATTCCTCTAGCAAACAAGAATAAAGTATCCCAACTTGTATTCACTATGTTTGCACAGAAGTAAACTGCCCAGTTTTAGTCAGCAGCATTACAGATAATATTTACAGAGACAAAAATACAGCCCACAATCCAGCACAGGTCATTTTTCCATTCTGCAGTTTTTCTGACAAAGCAAACACCGAAGTCTTTTAAGAGAAAAACATTATTCCATTTTAGAACTAACCGAAAAGTCTATCAAAGCCAGTTCTTTTGTCTCTACTACTGAAGTTTTAAATCATTTTAGAACCATAACCATCTACATGACAGACAAAGAGGGGAAAAATAAAAATGTGTGGAATGATAAACACTGTAAGGAAAACACTTCTCCACTCTTCTGCATAGATCTGGCCGCAAACATAAAACAGGAGGGAAACAATGACAATTCCCAATAAAACTTTAAAACTGACAGTCAATACCTGGTTTGGAAGCCAACCAGCCACCCTTTTCATTGGATTTCCCAAACACTTATCATTGTAATTATCCGACAGAAATGACATAGTGTGCTTTCAACCAGCAGTGAAACATATTGGGAGTTTTAACTTTTAATACTGCATTTTTCTAATCTATTTAAAAATTAAAACGTACAAAATTCAGAGGTATTTGCCATTCAAGAGAGCTTTTTTCTATTCCTGATCTGGTCCAGATTTCACAATGTACACCACCAAACTGAATGTGAGAACGCATCTGGCTCCCAGTCTTTTGCTTCAAAGTCCAGGCCACACAATTATATAAAAGATGCCTAGAACCATTAAGATTTGTAAGTTTTTATCAAAAATAAACACCTTTTTAACGGTCTTCTATGTGCCTACTAGAAATGGTAAACAACTATGGCAAAACTATGAAGTTTTCAAACATGCCTCAAATCTCATTTTCATATCATCCACCACATATATTTGGAAAAAAAACCTGAGGCATTATTTATGTAAACAGCCTAAAAAAAAGTGTGACTTTTTCAAGAAAGTTACCTTACCCTGCTGCTCTAAGTGAAATACCCAGGAGCCAGCTGGCAGCACCTCAGGCAGGCAAGCCTAGCACCTCATGGAGTGGGAAGCAGCATACAAAGAGACCGTACTCGGACCCTCTGCCTTTTGCTCCTGTACAAGGGCATAAAGAGCACAACTGGACAAGTCCCCCATTGTCCAAAACCTACTTGGCAGAGGACTCTGGCAGAAGGAAGGAAGATACCTTATGGGATCCACAGCAACTACATCACCTTGAAGAATTACTATTACAGTTTAAAATAAAAGTCCTTTCTCCAACTGTCTGTCAAAATTCAGTGTGCTTACATGTCTCCCTCTTCACAGGATAAGGAAACGAGGAAGATTTAGCTGGTATTTGATCCAGCCAGCCAATCTAGCACATAACATTTGACAAATGTGAACTGACTGCTCAGCAGAGCTGCCTCCTGTACCGATGGTACCACAGCAGTGCAGATATAACACAGACTGTAGCTTCAGTTCTGGTAAGTGATCCTTGCCAAATGGTCCACGTCCATCTACTGCAATTGCTGGTGGGACAGAATACTTTTAGCATTCAAAGCCCTTTGCTGTTGAGAGGTCTTGGGGGAAACTTTCTCAGTTATTTACCCTGGAAGTTAAAGTGTTAGTATCCATTAAAGCATCAGTCCTGGGGGAAAAACAACACAAGAAAGCAGACTAGTTTAGATTGGAACTCAGAAACTAAGACAGAAGAGAAAGAGACCACGAACAAACATCAAACGGGACACAGAGTTTTCCATCGATCCTGGATCCATCTCCCACCTACCACAACTGAAGACTCTGAGGTCCAATCCTAGTTATTTTCCTCAACATTTCTCTCCTCGTGTCTAAATCTGAGATGTGACAACTGTTAGCTCTGAAACAATTGCCTTGGGAGCTTGTTTTACAAGGAAGGACAGACTTACATTAGGACTACCAACACAACACCCATCACCTCCACTTCACTATGGCTGCAGGAATCACTGCTCACTAAGCAATTTCAGACCCTTCACAGCATAGCCTATTAAAGTAAACCAGCATTGATTTCTGCCTGACTGGTGGCGAGCTGCTGCAAGCAATTCCTGAACTCTCACAGCTCAAGCATGGGAGAGACTGTAATCTTGTCAGCCATCCCAGTAGGGTTCATAATGTTGAGTCAGAACCTACAGAAAACCAGTTGAACATGGCCTTCACTACTCGCTTTCCTTCAGAGTCAGCTACATCTCACAAGTTTGGCTTCAAATTACCACAGTTCCACATGTGGACAAGAGGGGAAATAATATCGAGCATTTACAGGAGGGGCGCTCTGCCCTAAAGCAGAAGTTTAAAAAAGAAAGATATGTACCACTTGTACAACCATCTACTGTTACTGATTCACATTTGTAAACAAATTTAGCGCCAAAAGTTAAAAATATTTTCAACATTCACTGCTTAGAAAAGCAGTAGTATGTTTTAAAATGACCAGCCCTCCTCCGGAAAGCTGTCCACTGCTTGCTAACAGAGAATCACAATCTCACAACAGCATAAAACATCCATTTCCTCTCAAATTGTTTCAAGAGGTAGCTCCCTTCAAACAAAGCAAACCAAACAAAAACCAGTGCCTTTGGCATTTTCCTAAGCCTAAATGTATAAACTCTCATTTTCATTCCATGATCTGCCACAAATTATAGAATCATTTAGGTCGGAAAGACCTTTAAGATCATGGAGGCCAACCATTAACTGCCAAGTCGATCAATGAACCATGTCCCTAAGTGGCTCATCTACGCATCTTTTAAATGCCTCCAGGGATGGTGACAGAACCACGGCCTTGGGCAGCATGTTCCAGTGCTTGACAACCCTTTCAGTGAAGAAATGTTCTTAATACCCAGTCTAAAACCTCCTCAGGTGCACCAAATGGCCATTTCCTCTCATCCTGTTGCTCACTTGTGAGAAGAGGCTGACCTTCACCTTATTACAATCTCCTTTCATGCAGTTGTAGAGAGAGCAGTATGGTCTCCATTCAGCCTCCTTTTCTCAAGACTAAACAATCATAGAATCATAGAACAGTTATAATAGTTATAATCCCAGTTTCCTCAGTTGTCCTTCGTAAGACTTGTGCTCCAGACTCTTCACCAGCTTCACTGTTCTTTGGATCGGCTCCAGCACCTCAATGTTCCTCTTGTGAGGGTCCCAAAACTGAATGCAGGATTTGATTATTATAGAGCAGTATGATCAAATTTTTTCTCCAGACAGCTCAGAAGAGATCAAAATTTGGAAACCAAATTTTACAGTCTGAAGAAAAAGAAGTATATTGCTTTCAGAAAAAAAAAAAAAGAAAAAAAACCCCTTCATAAATAAAACAAGGCTACATTACTACCAATTTGTCCAGCAGCAAGAATCAAGACTCTTGAGGGATGCATGGCTCTGAACGACATTATGTGTTAAGAAATTCAGTGCAAGGAAGGACCTTCGATATGGCAATATGAAACAAATGGTAAATACAGACCTACTAAGTGTGTAGTGTCTATGTCTATGCAGTATGTAGTGTCTAAGTAGAGCTAGACACTTAAAAGTTTCCGTCCTTCAATACTCTATTGCAGTAAAGTGCTCCGTATCATGCAGTATCAGAGGGGCTGACAGATGTTTTCTAATGGATGTTGTTGGGGTTACTGCTTTACTAGGTCAGCTTATGGGTCACCATGTGCTAGCATTTAATCCACCTCTATCAAAACTGCAATTTTATGCATTTATATTAGTCATGAGATTGACTAAACATTCTGCCCTAACACAGTACTGAAACTACACTTCCTTAAACATTTGCATGCCCATTTCATTAAAAGCTCAAGTTCAGAACAAAGTGTTTTCTTAATTTAACGTCAAATTAGTCAGGAACTGTAACTTGGAGAAGACTTAAAAATGTACAGCTATGTTTCATCAGAAAGGAGCTCGCCGAACACTTGTAGACTCTTAAGATAATTTTGCAGATAGTGGATGGTTTGTGGTCAGAGGGGAAAAACTGGTTTTAGCTTTAAGACTGGTTTGTTTTTTAAATTCTCCGAATTCCTGCTGGTTTCTATAATAGTTTTATACGGTGATAGAAGAAGAGAGCTTTGTCTTTCCTCTGGGGATGGCCTTTGCTCCGAGTATGAAGAAATTGCTCTACAACCTGAAGCTGGTAGAAGTTAAAATATAAGACTACCTCTATGCTTTAAACTACTTGATTCCTGCTAGCCTTTATTGCACTTCTCATTATGTAAAAATTTCTACATGCATTTTGGTATTGGCATTAAGCCTCATGATGTCTGCCTACTGTAGCTTAAGTGCTTTTTAAAGCACCCCCTCAAACATCTTCTGGAACTCTACTTGTACAAATGTTACCTTCTAACTCACTGAAAATAACTTCCTCTTTTGATAAAATGTGATTCACTCTCCTGCAAGTTCAGTGATGATGCAAGTTATGTGGTTCGGTTGATACACTGGAGGGAAAAGATGCCATCCAAGAGGGACCTTGACATGCTTGTGAGGTGGGCCAATGCAAACGTCTTGAAGTTCAACAAGGCCAAGTGCAAGGTCCTACACCTGGGTAGAGGCAATCCCAGGCACACCCACAGGTTGTACAGATTCAGCACATCCCTGAGGAGAAGGAGTTGGGGGTGTTGGTCAATGAGAAAATGAACATGAGCTGGCAGTGTGTGCTCACAGCACAGAAAACCAACTGTATCCTGGGCTGCATCAAAAGGAGCGTGACCTTATTTTTTTTTAGTAAGAGTGCTATTTGATCCCTGACCAGCAGGTCGAGGGAGGTGATCCTGCCCCTCTACTCTGCTCTCGTGTGACCTCACCTGGAGTATTGTGTGCAGTTCTGGTGTCCTCAACATAAAAAGGACATGGAACTGTTGGAACAAGT